>JARHVA010003380.1:1202500-1380000 GCA_037957365.1 Torreya grandis | reverse complement strand
AAGAAGAAGTTTAAATTTTTAGTTGAAGAAATAATAGATAACCCATGATGGAATCTGTAAGGTCATCATGGTGTTATTTTTACCTCATACTGCATATTATGGGTTGTATATAGGGACCATCTAAATAGCCCATTATAAATAAAATTAGATGTCTCTTTTACCATGGATCATACATTAGTGCAAGGGTTCAAAGGTAACATCCCCTAAAGTTTGCCTTTATTGTAAAAACCTTGAAAGAGAAGGGGGGCCTAAAAACCCTACCGATAATTGTAATAATTTATTTAATGAAATTTAAACTTTATACTCCTCTCTCAAGGCAAGTGTTTCAAAAGGTTTAATGGATGTGATGCAAAACCTGTGTTAGTTATTAAAATTTCTTTGTAATGCTTGTGTGTTGTTGCTTTATTATTGTGTTTAAATTTTGTTCACACTCAAGACCAAATTAAGAAAACCAAGTCCAAATCCAAACCACTTTTATACCTACACAAAGAAGCATTACTCTACCAAATTTTTGGGTCAAACGAAAGTTACATGTTGAAACTTGGTCCCAATACCTTATTTTTATTGTCCCAACCATGTCATTAGGTTGTCGAAATTGAACCAAAATCCTTATCCTTTAAATTTCAATTTCCATTTCAAACTAAGTTAATTGTCTTTTCAAAGATTAGAGTTAATTCCAATTTCTTATCAAATTTTTCCTTTACATATAATATTTCTCTTACTTACTATATGATAATAGCCAATAGTTAATATAATTTTTTATTGTCATTATAACAACAAAATGTAAAATTGTCTACCCTTGCATTTTTGTGTGCTCGTTTACAACTTTTATTGGTTCTAAATTCTTAAATTTCCCTAATTATTTTATATTTCTAGTACAACCACATCTAGGACATTAATAGGTCAGAAATATTATTTACATAAATTAAAATGACATTATATTTCATGATTCAAGTTGAAAAAGAACAAACATTACAATATTAAAGCCAAATTGGTCATTCATTTCAATTCCCAATGTGACACTTCATATTCCTGTGGGAATGGAAATTAGCTTATTGAATAAGACAAAATCTACCCAATGAGACAAAAGACACATAAGAATAAATAAAAATTATATACACTATTATTACATCCCCCCCTTAATATACATGGGTCTTTGTCAGACCAAGCATTCCTCTAATCTTTTTAAAATTTTCTCATCCAAGCACCTTTGTCAGGATGTCTATTGGTTACTCTGTTGTAGGGCAATGTTGAAACTTGAAACTACCATCTTTCACATAGTGCCGAATAAAATGGAATTTGGTATTGATATGCTTGGTTTGGTCATGAAAGACTAAATTCTTTGCCAACCATGAGAGATGTTGATGAAACCTGTTGCTTCTAAAAACCTGAAAGAACCCTTCTAAGCCACAAGATCTCTCTAGTTGCCTCTGAAGCGGCCATATATTCTTATTTTAATAAATAAATTGATGGTATTGATTGCTTCTTAGGTTTACAAATGACAACTATTGTTCTCAAATTCATAAGAATACCCATAGTGAAATTTACAGCTTCATGGTCACCAATATTGTCATAATTTCAATATCCAACCAGTTTGAAGTCTCCTACCCTAGAGTATTTGAGCCAAAAATTTTGTATTCCTTTGATATATCTGAGGACCCTTTTTATTTCTACCCAATGACTATCCCTAGGTTATTGTATGAATTTTAAGAGGACACCAATAAAAATTGATATATTTGGTCTAGTTGTGGTCACATAAATCAGACTTCCAATGAGTTGTTTGTATTTAGTAACATCAACCAAATCTATTGAATCTTCGGATTTCAACTTGAGATTTTGTTCCATGGGCATGCTAAGAGGATTACAATATTCCATTCTAAACTTAATTAGAATGTCATGTATGTAATTCTACTGAACGATGAATAAATACTTTGGTTTTTAAATTAATCCAATACCCAAGTAGTAATGAAGGTAACCCAAATCAACCATTTAAAATCTTTTCATCAACTCTGATTTGAAATTTATAGTGTACCATTCATTGTTCCCTATGATGAGTAAATCATCAACATACACCATCAAAAATATAATTTTTTTGATGAAAATAGTTGTATCTTCAAACTCAAAACATTTGAAGTTCTTATTCATGAGATTATCAACTAGTTTACCATACCATGCTTGAGGGGATTGTTTCAAACCATACACTGATTTTTCTAGTTTACACACCTTGTGTTCCTATCCATTTACTACAAAACCTTTAATTTGTATTATGCACATAGTTTCTTTGAGGTCACCATTCATGAATAAAATTTTGACATCTATTTTGGTAAAATTTCCATCTGTTATGAGCTACCAAAGCTAACATGGTCTGAATGGTAGTCCATTTTGTTGTACGTGCAAAGGTTTCATTATAGTTAATTCCCTCTTTTTGAGCATATCCATTTGTGACAAGCCTTTCTTTATGCTTGTTAAGTGAACCATCAACCTTGTACTTGTTGTGGTATACCCACTTGTAACCAATAAATTTGTAAACATATGGAGGATCAACCAATTTCTAAGTCCCATTTTTTACCAATACACTATACTCATCTTTCATTGCTTTTCTCCAATATTCAAGATTCTCAACCTGTTTGAAATATGTTGGTTCTGAATCAAACACAACATTGAGTTCTTCTTATGGAGAATCATTCAAGGTGATATTTTTAATTCTATCTTGAATTTATTCAAAGGACTTATCTGATTGTGATGCAACTACATGTGCACTTCTAGTGCCTATTTTACCAACTTCATTAGGTATCACATCTTTCAATGTTTGAGTGGCCCACTTAGGCATATTTTTCTATCTAAGGTGCTTCATGTTCAACCTCTAAAGTTATTTCACTTTTTGTACTCTATTATGGTGGCCTCTATTCAATATTTGATGAAATTTCAATCTCTCCTTCAGGAGGAATTTTAATCTCATGTGTAGGAGATAATATAGAATCAATGGATTCCCAACTATGTGTCCCCCACTCATTATTTGGAGCATCTAAATCACTCTCTTTGTAGACATCAAACTTTGAATAATTGTTAAGTTAACTCAGTTGTCGATCAATATGTTATTTTTCCTTTGTAGTTTCATAAAATACAACTTCTCTTGCAATAAAAATCTTGGAAGATTCAAAATATCCAAAATGGATGCATTTTAACTCATGTGGTCAAACTTATTTCTATTCTCTTTTGGAATCAATGCATAACAAGTGGATACAAAAATATGAAGATGTTGCACTAAAGGAATATGACCACACCATGGCTCATACAGAGTCTTAGTTTCAAGAGTTATTGATGGTGATATATTATGGTATTATTTTATTGTTTTAGTTGTTTTAGCCTAAAAGTGCAAATTTACCCCTTTGAAGTATAACATAGCATGAACCATATTCATCACAGTTATATTCATCATTTATACAACTCCATTTTGTTATGGAATTTTAGGAACTATGAGATGATGTTTGATCCCATTTTTCTCAAGATAGGATTCAAACTTATTTGAAGTGTATTCACCACCATTATTTGTCTTGAGTGTCTTGATGTGGGTTTGAGATTCACTTTTAATCATGGTTTGAAAATTTTGGAGACTATCAAAGGTTTGTTATTTTTTATTCAAAAAGTATATCCAAGTCATCCTAATGTAGTGATCAATAAACAACATGAAGTACTTATGACCACTAGTCGAGAGGATTTAAAGAGAACACAAGTCTATGTGAACCAATTGTAATATTATATTAGATGTACACTATGACTTTAGTAATGGTTGTCTTGCATGTTTAGCCAAGATGCAGGATTCACACTTTTCATCTGATTTTATGGGCAATGTAGGCATTCTAACAACACCATTCTTTTGAAACACACAAATATTATAATATTGAGTATGCCCAAATCTAGCACGTGTCATGTCCCCTTCTAGTTGACATCTTTCCAAGCGGATGATTAGCCTATTATGCGACCCTCGTAGGTTGATGGATGGATAGAGGGTCTTGATGGAGCTGGGCTTGGCTTTCGTTCAGGCTCTTTCAGACATGAATTAAGGGAGATATTAATATTTGATTGATTTAATCAAATATTAATTGATGGAGCTGGGCTTGGCTTTCGTTCGGGCTCTTTCGGACATGAATTAAGGGAGATATTAATATTTGATTGATTTAATCAAATATTAATTATTTGGTCTAATTTTAATTAAATATTAATTAATTATTAATTATTTGGTCTAATTTTAAAACCCTAATTCTAATTTAAGAAACCCTAATTCTAATTTAAGAAACCCTACTTCTAATTTAAGAAAGTCTAATTTTGGCAAGCACACTTTTGAGGGTATAAGGGTTTCTCATGGGAGAGAGTTTGTATTATGAATTGATATTGATTGTTGCTAAGAATTTTTCTGTGAAGACTGAGCCAAGGGTTCCAAGATTCCATTTGCATTGAAGAACGTCCACTCTTCATTGTGTGCGATTCAGAGGTTGTGAGAGATCAGCCGATCTATTGCCAAATTGAGAGATAACTTCATACAAAAGTTATCACAGGGGTTTACAAGTTTGAGAGATAACTTCATACATAAGCTATCACAAGGGTTTACAGGTATTTCTTTATTTTGGTTTTTGATTCAATAATTATCCAGATATATATCTTTGTATTAGCCCATAGTTCTTCAAATTAGGGTCAAGCATATAGGTTGTGCTATATTGGTAGCTGTACGAAGTCTGTACAGATCCGTGCAAATCTATACGCATCAGTGGAAAGATCAAAAACTGACATCGGCAAGTAGAGACCTACAAAGACCGACATCGGCCAACCTCTCACCGATGTCGGCAGGTTAACGACCCCAGTCGACCAATGATGGAAGTATAATCGACGTCGGTGACTGTGTTTTTGACACAGTAGGCTGAGACGTATCAGATCCAAGTTTATTTCCCAATTTGCAAAATAATCAGGGTATTAAGGCCGTATTTTCAATATTCTTTATATACTTGACAGAGGACCTCTATTGTAAGCATATGAGCAAATAAATAAGAAATTATACTGTGATTTATTTATCTATTTGAAGATATTTTGGACAAATATAGATAAGCAATTTAGAGCTTTTGTCTTTCAATAGTCCCTATTGGTTGGGGATATTACAGTGGTATCAGAGCTAAGTCCTGCCATCCTGAGGGTTTGACAATCTTATGCAGCCACAAGAGTTGGGACCACACAGGTATAACACACGCAATAGAGCCTTGCTTGAAGGTACCCAGGTGTTAGAATAGCAGCTGATTATCATGAGTGATAGACGTGAGGGTAGGCCACCCAGGGGCCACTAGCATAATGATGATCAGGGTACCAGAGAAGTCTACCGTGAGATGACACAGGCACTGTAGGCACTTACTACTATAGTAAGGAGGATGAACCCACTTGATAGATATAATGGGGAACAAGGAGATAACAGGAGTGCTACTGTTAATCAGAGACCCCAACATGCCCACTCCAGAACAATGGATAGACCTACATGTCTTACATTTGTTCAAGAGGAACCAAAGGTTCCAGTAGAGGAAGAGGTAGATGATTCCCTATTTATAGATGTTCTCATGGCTGCAAGTGATGAGTGGGACTTATTAGCTCCTCAGGTTTGGGAGAAGATGTCCTTTGATCATTTTGTTAATCAGAGGAGAGAACACTACAGATTGGTTAGACAAGACAGGAGACCTAGACACTAGAACAATGATCTGAAACATGCTATGAGCAGGCTCACACTAGCGATGTTTGACGGTAGTGGCAAGGTCACAGCACAGGCCTGGATTAGTAAGCTAGACACATTTCTCACATTGTGTCTGATGGCTGAGGAAGATGCTATCAGATATGCGACACTACATCTTGAGGGAGTAGCTCATGATTGGTGGCACCACTGGATGGTGACACTCCATCATGATCGGATCACATCTTATCAAGAGTTTGTGGATAGGTTGGTGGAGCGCTTTGACAAGAAGGATCTGGAATCTTATTTCTGAGAGTTGGCACAGTTGTGCCAGATTGGCAGTCTAGAGTCTTACATTGGTGACTTCCAGAAGTTATCAGTCATGGTTCCTGACATTTCAGAGAGGCAACTTGTAGTCCTCTTCATGGAGGGATTGACAGAACCATTGAGAGGTTGGATCAAAGGATTTGATCCTCCTTCATTATAGGAAGCTATGAAGAAGGCGCGTAGTATGGAGATAGCAGCCCCATCAAGTAAATTTAACTCCAGAGGTACTTCTTCATCCAGAGACAGTAAGGGCTTCAACAAGAATAGAGAAAGACCGGGTTTCAACATAGATAAATCAGGTGTTAAGAATGAATCAAAGGCCAACCTAGTAGCACCACCTTTGGATAGAGAGGTTCTTAATGATCTACATAGGAAGAAGCTTTGTTTCTACTGCAAAGGTCCCTATGATGCCAATCACGATTGTCCCTTGAGGCCTAAAGGCAAGGCAAATCAGGTGATGTGGGCCTATTATGAGGATGAGGAATTAGAAGATTCTAAACATCATGATTATTTTGAGGAGCTAGAGGCTGAGGCTTCAGAGCCTAAGGTAGAGGTAGAGTCAGAGCTCTAGATTCAGGAGGCACGCCTATCTAGCATCCAGCAGGAGGGGTCATTCAGACTCCGTGGAGTTTTGGTAGGATAGAGGGTCATCACCCTTCTTGACATAGGAGCCACACATAATTTTATTGATACTAGATTTGTGGAGAAGCGTGGACTCACCACAGAACAGGTCGAGGGCATTAGAGTTAAGGTGGCTGATGGTTATACCCTTAGGTGTGAACGGATGATTAGAGATCTCCCATTGTGCTTGAACAACTATGAGTTCAAGGCTGATTATTATGTGGTGAACATGGGGGATATAGATTTGGTCTTAGGCATGAAGTGGCTTCATTCCCTTGAGGTAGTCACTCTTCATCTTAAGGACATGGAGATCCGTTTTGATGTTGATGGGAAGACACACATTCTTAAGGCAATACGGGACGACAACATCAAAACTATTTCTTTACATTAGATGGAGAGGCTCATGAGACATGACATGGTAGAGCGGGCTACCGAGTTCACATTAGCACTAATACAGGAGGGACAACACAAGACTGAGTATCATCCTGACATTCAACAGTTGAGAGTCAAGCATGATAAGGTATTTAGTGATATTCCACTAGGGAGACCTCCAGACAGGGGCATTGAGCACATTATTGAGCTTGAGGAGGGTGCTAAGCCCATTATGATCACTCCTTATCGACATCCTAAGTGATTGAAGGATGAGATCAAAAAAAAAATCAAGGAGTTACTGGCTATGGGTCACATTCAGCCTAGCAAATCACCATTCGCATCTTCGATTGTTTTGGTGAAGAAGAAGGATGGCACCTTACGCATGTGCATTGACTACAGAGCCTTGAATAAGAGAACCATTAAGAACAAGTATCCAATACCTCATATCGATGAGCTTATTGATGAGCTCCATGGTGCACATTACTTCAAGAAGATAGACTTAAGGTCAGGCCATCATCAGATCAGGGTTCGTGAGTAGGACGTGGAGAAGACAACTTTTCGTTGCCATTGTGGACACTATGAGTTTATAGTGATGCCATTTGGGCTCACTAATGCGCCAGTGACATTTTAATCCACCATGAATAGAGTCTTCCATTCACTGCTAAGGAGGTTTATACTTGTTTTTTTTTATGACATTCTTATATACAGTAGGACTTGGCAGGAACATTTGGCTCATTTGGAGACTATACTCAGCATCTTGGAGAGGGAGTCCTTGTATGCCAAGGAGTCCAAATGTGATTTGGGGATGACCAAATTGTTATACTTGGGTCATATTATCAGTGCAGGGGGAGTGCGGATGGATCTTGAGAAGATCCGTGCTATCATAGACTGGCCTATTCTGGCAAACCTTACACAGTTACAAGGATTTCTAGGTTTGTGTGGGTTCTATCATAGATTCATGAATGGTTATTCATGACATGCAGCCCCTATGATGGATTTGATGAAAAAGGGTGATTTTAGTTGGACACCTGAAGCACAAGAGTGTTTCATGAGGTTTAAGGAGTTGATGACTACGTGCCCAGTTTTGGCACTACCTAATTTTTTGAAGCCTTTTGAGCTTCAGTGCGATGCTTCAGGGGAGGGCATTAGAGCGGTGCTTATGTAGGACAAGCACCCCATAGTATATGAGAGCTATAAGCTTAGGGGGCTAGAGAGACTTTACAACATTTATGATAAGGAGATACTCACTATCATGCATGCCTTGGCAAAATTTAGGCAATATCTCATGGGCATCACATTTTGCATCAAAACAGACCACAATAGTTTGAGACATTTCCTGGGACAACGAGATCTTAATGACCATCAGCAGAAGTGGGTGAGCAAATTATAGGGATACGACTTTGACATCTCTTTCATTAAGGGCACCCATAATGTAGTAGCTGACGCCCTTTCACATCGGCTATATTTGAGCACTATGGTCCACATTACAGAGGATTGGAGACATATGATTGTGGCAGAGTATGCCAAGGATACATGGGCATCCAACATTGTTGAGGGATCGACGGTTGACACCAGATATACTCTTGTGAATGACTTGATCATTTACAAGAGCAGGGTTTATTTGATCCCAGGATCAACAGTAAAGAACATTCTCATGCGAGCCTTTCATGATGTACCTACTGCAGGACATCCTGAATATTTCAAGACTTATAAATAGATTAGGGAGAGATTCACATGGAAAGGAATCAAGGCAGATGTTCTTCAGTATGTGCTTGAGTGCCCTGTTTGTCAGTAGAACAAGTAGGAGAACACGTACCCAGTAGGATTATTGCGGCCACTTCCAATTCTTGACAGGAAGTGAGAGTGCTTGTCGATGGATTTCATTACGAGCTTGCCTAAAGCCCAAGGACGAGATTGCATATATGTAGTCGTGGATCAGTTAACAAAGTATGCCCACTTCTTTTCGATTATCACCACATACACAGCTACACAAGTAGCAGAGGTTTTCTTTTGAGAGGTATTCTGACTACATGGGTTGCCTCAAAGCATAGTGAGTGACAGGGATAGTCGGTTCTTGAGTCACTTCTGACAGGAGGTGTTCAGACTCTGTGGGACCGAGCTTACACCGAGCACTAGTTACCACCCGCAGACTGATGGACAAATAGAGATAGTGAACAAATGGGTGGAGGGCTACCTCAGGAACTACATTGCAGGGCAGCAGAAAGCTTGGGTTAAGTGGATTCATTTGTGCGAGTATTACTATAACATGACTTTCCACATGACCATTCAGATGTCTCATTTTATGGCATTGTACGGGTATGAGGCGCCGAGTTTTCTAGATTTGCTACTGAGCGACAATAGAGTTCTGAGTGCTGGAGACTTATTGCAGGAGAGTCAGGATACTATGAAGACTCTCAAGGAGAATATTACTAAGGCACAAAATCAACAAAAGTAGTATGTAGATCAGTAGAGGACAGAGAGATCTTTTGATGTGGGTGACATGGTCTATCTTATGTTGTAGCCTTACCGTTAGTCTACTCTTAGGAAGAGTGGGGTAGAGAAGCTTAAGCCACGTTACTACAGTCCTTTCAGGATCCTGAGGTGTGTTGGAGAGATGGCTTATGTGCTAGAGCTTTCGGCAGAGAGCAAGGTACACAATGTTTTTCATGTATCACGCCTCAAAAAGGTGTTAGGACATCGTGTGATACCTTCTACAGTTCTACCTCCCTTAGATGATGAGGGAAAGTTGATTTTAGTACCTGAGTCTATCCTGGAGTATAGAGAGAGACAGTTGCGTAGGAGGACTATCAGGGAATATTTGGTAAAGTGGAGATATTTGCCAGTGGAGGATGCGACATGGGAAAGCAAGGATATTCTACATCATCTAGGTTGAGATTGCTTGAGGACAAGCAATTTCAGGAGGGTCGGACTGTCATGTCCCCTTCTAGTTGACATCTTTTTGAGCAGATGATTAGCCTATTATGCAACCCTCGTAGGCTGATGGATGGATAGAGGGTCTTGATGGAGCTGGGCTTGGCTTTTGTTTGGGCTCTTTCGGACATGAATTAAGGGAGATATTAATATTTGATTGATTTAATCAAATATTAATTATTTGGTCTAATTTTAATTAAATATTAATTAATTAATTATTAATTATTTGGTCTAATTTTAAAACCCTAATTCTAATTTAAGAAACCCTACTTCTAATTTAAGAAAGTCTAATTTTGGTGAGCACACTTTTGAGGGTATAAGGGTTTCTCATGGGAGAGAGTTTTTATTATGAACTGATATTGATTGTTGCTAAGAATTCTTCTGTGAAGACTGAGCCAAGGGTTCCAGGATTCCATTTGCATTGAAGAACGTCCACTCTTCATTGTGTGCGATTCAGAGGTTGTGAGAGATCAGCCGATTTATTGCCAAATTGAGAGATAACTTCATATAGAAGTTATCACAGGGGTTTACAAGTTTGAGAGATAACTTCATACAGAAGCTATCACAAGGGTTCACATGTATTTCTTTATTTTGGTTTTTGATTCAATAATTATCCAGATATAGATCTTTGTATTAGCCCATAGTTCTTCAGATCAGGGTCAAGCATACAGGTTATGCTATATTTGTAGCTATACGAAGTCCATACAGATCTGTGCAAATCCATACGCATCAGGGGAAAGATCAGACACCGACATCGGCAGACAGAGACCTATAGAGACTGACATCGGCTGACCTCTCACTGACATTGGCAGGTTAATGACCCCAGTTGACTGACGACAGCAGTATAACCGACGTCGACGACTGTGTTTTTGACACAATAGGTCGAGACGTACCAGTTCCAGGTTTATTTCCCAATTTGCAGAATACTCAGGCTATTAAGGCTGTATTTTTAGTATTATTTATATACTTGACAGAGGACCTCTATTTTTAGCATATGAGCAAATAAATAAGAAATTATACTGTGATTTATTTATCTATTTGAAGATATTTTGGACAAATATAGATAAGCAATTCAGAGCTTTTGTCTTTCAATAGTCCCTATTGGCTGGGGATATTACAACATGCCACAACATGTTTGGAGACATTCCATCTTCCACAAGATGAGCATAATTCCTTGAATTTGATTGCTCACCCTTGAGTTTGATTAGTTTACCTTCCTCATTTCTAGTCAAGGCAGCTGCATTGTTACTTTATCTCTTATTTGTGACATCACCATTATCTAATAGAATGGAATGGCCTTTTTGCCTTATGAGCACTAGGGAAAACAAGTTTCATTTCAATTGATTAAATTACAGAACATTTTGGATTTTGAAATATGGAATCATTGGACACTTGAGTAGTATTGTACCTCTTCCTTATGGTTTCAAATTTGATCTATTTGTGATGTATAGTGAACCAAAACTTTCTTCACTAAAATCCCCAAAGAAATCTTATAAGAAAGTCATATGTAGATTGGAACTAGTATTAATAACTTAAGCATCAAACAATGAAGAACTAACTAAGATATTTTTTTCTTCATCATCTCACTAGAAAACACACATTGATGAATTGGGCAGAGTTTGACTCTTTCATTTTATTTGATTTATTCTCCTTCTTGTTATGGTATGCTTCAATTTTATCTCATGAAATTATGCATTAATGAGTCTCATGGATTGATTTTATGTCACATAATTCATAGTAGAGTTTTTGCTTATCATTTTATTTTTGACCACCTTGATTTTCATTTTTGTCACCTTTTCCTTTGTACTTATTATTGCCCTCATTTTTGGAAGACATGGCCTAACTAGATGTTTTGGAATAATTTTATTTAACATGGCACACACTTTCTCATATTGTGAGCTTAGTTTTTCTTCCAAAGGCCTTTTATCCTCTAACCATCTTTTCAACCAATTTATCAAATGTGAGAGTTTTCAACTGATTGATTGCTTGTAGAGACTCCACATAGGTTGAATAGTTGGGAAGAAAGGATTTGATGAATGTGACCATTTAGATGTCAATTTTAACACCTATTACATGTACATCATGCTTTATGACACATATCTATTAAACCAATCTCATCACATCACCATCTTTCAACTAAAAGTTGAACAACTTAAACTACAACTGAATGAATTCCAAATCTGAGTGGGAATCATATAGCTCTTTTAGTTTTTCAAATGCTTCCCATAGATTATTGCACCCCTGATTATAATGAAGCACATCTTCATCAACTGAGGTCTTCATCAAGGCTAATGCTTTCTATTTTTTCTTCTTCCATTTCTGAATATCTATTAGCTCAACTGGTTGTTTCTTCATATCATAAATATCTAACCATATATCATTGAAAATGAGTGTGTTCGCCACTTGTTGAAACCATTTTAACTAGTTGTCTTTGTTATTAAATGTTGTGCCAATGATAGATTTGATTTAATGCATGGTTTTGAGTTTTCAATTTGTGTTTAGAGTTTTGAATTTTGAGTTTAACCCCAATTGGTTCCTTATCACTCCAAAATGGTCCCCTTTCTATATACCACCAGACTGATATACCAAACATTTCTATATACCCACCCTTCCTATATACCCATCTATACGTGGAATAAGATAACCCTTTCTATATACTCAAAATTATGTGAAAGAGGCTTTAAGGTACATGAGGTTAGAGTGGTATATGATACCTAAGTGGCATGTGACAAGGATTTACTTTGTCATTAACATCAACTTAACAAGAAAACCTTACACTTGATGATATACTTAGGTTTTCTTGATTTATAGATTTACATTTTTTGAGAGATATGAATAGGTAAAAGAGTAGCTCTCATTATTTTTCCTTGAATTTGCAACTTTTGTTTATTATTTTCCAAATTTAATTAGAGTAGCTTGTTCAAGATAATTTAAAGAAAAAAATTCTCAAAATTTAAATGATTTTAAAATTTGAAAAAATGACATTTAGACGAAATTTAATTTTTGTGTACCTCTCCTCTATGCATACAAAATCCAATAGTGGAATGTATATAAAATGAAGCACCTAATTTGAAGAATCCAAAAGAACTTTGCCTTTTATGTGGCACTTATAACATAAAGAATTACCTAATGAAATGATACATAGCTCTTGCCTCACCAAAAATGACTTTTATGCAGCCCACAATAGTCCAAAGTAGGTAATAAGTAGCTAAACTTTCCTTGAACCAGCCAAACGTGCCTTGAGCCAGTTGTCTTATAGCACCATGTAGTAAATAAAGAAGCCACATAAATTTTGAGATAGATATTATGTAGTCCAAACTATTATATGACTATTCAAAAACTCAATCAATATATTAAAATGTCAAATGCATTCCCAAAAGGGTCAAATTTGAATTTAATTGTTTATATATCATAACACCTTCCAAAAAATCCATGTAATATTAAAAACACATATTGATCACGCCACACAGGTCTGGAAACTATCAAATTCAAGAAAAATGACTCACATGCCAACCAAATGTAGTCAAATTAGAGAACACGCCATAAAGATAATAAGAATAATGTCAAAGTGAAGTGTAAAATGCCTTTAACAGGTCAAAATTCCCTCTTGCTTTATTGGAATGCCATTAGATGATTTAGCAGGTCATACAACTAAATTTGAGGAAAAAGAATGAAAAGATTAAAAAAATGGAATCCTTGATATGATACTAATGATAGGCTGAAAATATTATTCATAGAATGAAAATGAAATTGTATTTCATGATTCAAGTTTAAAGAGAGAAAACATTACAATATAAAATCCAAAATGGTTTTTCACTTCACATTCCTAATGTGACACTTCATATTTTTACGGAATGGAAATCAAATTATTGAATAAGACAAAATCTACCTAATGATACAAAAGACACTTAGGAATAAATAAAAATTATATACACCATTGTTATAGACATGGTAAATAACATGTGAGTGCATAAAAGGATTATTTTTATTTATAATATGTGTACTAGTATATTGATAAAATAGAGGTATTAATTTAAAATGAATATAAGAAAGAAAAGGAGGTGGTGATAAATTCATAAAACAAGGGATAATATCAAGAATCATATGAAAACACATACATTAGACATGTTTTATTATGTGGCCCTCCCATTTTCAATGTTACCTTGCATTATTCTTAATTCTTCCCTCTCTTTATTAAGAGTGCATCATAACTTAACATAAATTGTACTTCATAATGGAATGTGTCATATTCTCAACTGATTCATGGTATTTAATTTTGACCCATTTGTAATCTCCATCATATAGAAATTCTAATGGTGAAATTACACAATATTTCAATTTAATAACTGATACAAAATAGAAATGATACTAAGCCTAGATCCCTCATCGTTGAGTGTCGAGTGAGGTTGACAATATTTTTGTAAGATTATAATACACTAAAGTTGAAATATAATATAGACCATTAATTATAATTTATAAGGAATATTTCTCATCAACTTATTCTCATGTTGTGCAATGACAAATTTGTTACTGATAATTTTATGTAGATCAAAGGTTAGATTATATAGAAAATTTAAATATGTCATACACATACATCTTATCACTACAACATGGATCAATACAAAAAGGGAACTAATAAATAAATTGATATAAAAACCTCAAATATTATTCTTATAGGAGTCTTTATGAGGGCTACATTTAATTTATCTATAGATAATTATATAGTTGTAACTATTGAGAGAAGTTTGTCTTCCTCATTGGGAGCTTCTTAACTCCCATATAAGATTGTATCAAAATTACACAATCATGAATTATTTTCATAAACTAAAATTCTTATATTTGTTTTGAATAAATAAGGGCAAGCATGTTTCAGGGGGAACCAATGTAGGACTCATCATATCTTCATTTTGACCTCTATCATTAAAGAAGTTAAGGAAAAAAAACATGGATTATATTATTGTTTTTAGAATTCTGCAAGACATTTGATACAACTCTTTATCACTTGATAGTTGTTAAGCTTAAGACCTTAGGTCTTCCATCCTTGGTGGTTTTGCTTATAATGATGCTTTATGAAACCATTATTGGCAAGGTATGGCTGAGGGAAGCCAAGACAAAAGGTGTTAAACAAGGTCACTCACTCTCTCCTACACTTTTTGGACTCTACATTTGATGACCTAGAAGAAATAATTTTAGATACATTGGGTGCAACAGATTATTGCTTACTCTTTTGAGTTTCTATTATAATTATTTAATTTAAAGATGAAAATTATTAATGATATTTCATGTGATGACAATGATTCTTAGACTCACAAAAATGAGTAACTCTCTATTTGGTCACCTTAGGTATCCATACCTTTCTTTTAGATCCTCTACGAAGTGGGGAAAGCATGGGGTTGGCTCATTTTTAGTATGAAAGAGCCTCCTCATTATTTCATCTCATTGATATTAATATTGATAGGCCACCAATGCAAAAATTCCTAATGGATGATCTTGATCTCTCTAAGAGAGAAAGAGAAATAATGAAATTCATATGGATATTTAGAAAGTTGTTAGGAACCCGTTTTCTACTCTTTTCTTTGCATTATGGGGATGTTAGGAACCCGTGTTCTAATCTTATATTTGTATTATTAGCATAGTAGTTTCTATGGATGCATATGATTTGTAAGTCATCCTTAGAGCACATTTGTATTATCCCACATGCATGAGAAGAAATAATTGTTAGAATAGAATTAGTATTTACGTAAGTGTTAAGGCCCAATGAAGGCATCCATTAATTATATTGAATTGAGCTTGCTCAAAGGAGATTTTCCACTCGAAGAGGCCAATGATTCTACAATTCAGTCATTGTAATTTATTACACTTATTTGAATTAATATATTGCTGATTTTCATAGTTTATTTCATGTATTTGCAATTATCTGCTAACTTGATCAGGAAGGATCATTTCATCTGGTATCAAAGTGATTTCCAAGGAGAATTTTTTTTTTATACCCATCGTACGCTTTCACCTTGCAATAATAAGACCCTGGTGATCAGAAAGTGGAAACAAATCCATTTCCAACCCTTCTATGCGACAGTCAAGATCTATAGTTTTATTTTGGTAATAGGTCATCATCAAAGATTATGGTTTTTTGCTCTACCACATTGTGATTTGTGTTATGCTCCATATTTTATCATCTATTCTATATCATAGTAAAACCTATCTGCATAACTATGGGAAGTGCTTGGGTGAAATCCCTAAAACTCATTGTAAAGAGTACTACATGAACCCCAAAGTAGTTGGCCCATTGAGAGGACATGCCAACAAAATGGGTAATGGCCCCTTCCTGATTGACTAGTTCCCACCCATGAGGAAAACCAAGAGCTCTCACTCAGAGGTTAACCCATAGCCAGAAATGTTTTGGAGAGCAATACGTGCTTAGATGACATTGGTGGCTAGAGAGATTTTTGTAAAACCTTAGGCAACCATTGAAACTTGGGGCCCATATCTGATAGATAGATAAAAAAATAGAGAGATTTATAAAATCATATCAATTTTAGAAGATTATTAGATGAGTATCAGAATACTATCAGAGAACTTGTTGATAGAAACCAAACCCCCCCCCCCCCAAAAAAAAAATTCATTTTTTGCCATATCTATCCATCTGCATCTCTGTGGATCCTCAAACTTTACCCAAACACCTAAAATTTCATTTTGTACATTTTCTTCCTTGAGGTCCCATATCCTGATTCCACTTCTTATTCTCACATATCTCAATTTTCCCTTTTTTTAAGTTTTGCCATAACTTCAATCTTTGTCTGTTTGCCTCAAAAAATTTCCACAGTGCTCATATCCCTATTTTTCTCCTCTCTCCCTCTTTGAAATTTTTTCCAATTTTTCCATTTTGACTTTCAAAATTACCCTCACCTTTGTCAATCATACTTGCACTAAAAAAAACTAGTAAAAGTACCTTTACCCCTTCTGATTTCATCCAAATTAAAAAATACCCTTACTAAACATGTTTTAACTCTAGGTTTACTATCCATTACAAAAAAACAATCATAGGTTATGGTAGTCACATGTGTGGGCACCAAGATCATGGAGAAAGAAATCATAGTTTTAACAACTTGGGTCACTAACTTAGCTGATATGGTATGTGGACTGAATGATCATCATGGCCTTTTTATTAGCAAATTATAAAAAGATTCTTATTCTGAGAATAGTTTCTCCTTTACCCACCCACCATGTGGGCCTAAAATGGACTTTTCAAGGTTCAATGGTACAGATCTGACAGGTTGGATTTATCATGTCGAGCAATATTTTAACCTTCATAATACTTATCACATCAATAAAGTCCCTATTGCTTCCTTCCACTTGGAACTATAGGCACTCCAATGGCACCATTGGTATCTCAAATTCAATGTTGAACCTGATTAGATAGATTTTGCATCCCTACTTTGAGGTAGGTTTGGTCCCTCAACATTTAAAGATTTTATGGGAGCCCTCACCAAACTCCATCAGATAGGCACCATTCATGATTATCAAATTAAATTTGAGAAGCTGGCTAATCACATTGAAGGTTTATCAAATGACTTCTTCAAGAGTTATTTTATTAGTGACCTCAAAGAGCCCATCCACTTTGAGGTCAAGATATTCTAACCTCACACCATGATGGCAACCTTAGGTCTCATAAAGCTTGCTTAAGACAAAATAACCTCTTAGCATCGTATTTATAATTAGGCACCCTCCAAGCCCTCTTTCTAATAACATAACACTAGGACAAACCCCATCAAAGTTATCAGAGGAGCTGAAATGCCTACATTTCATGAAAAAGGGCTTTGTTATAATTATGATGATAAATGGGTTCTAGGGCACAAATGCATAGAGCAAAAATTGTACCTACTAGATGTTGATTCTCCACTAGATACCAAAGATTATGAAGATACCATTGAGGACATCACATAGAAAGCTGATGATTTTATGCACTTAGATTCCCCTCTTGAAATCTCCATGCATAATTTGGTAGGAGTCACTATCCCCCAAATGATCCATATCTAAGGTTATTTTAAGAAATAACTCTTCACTATCCTTATTAACTCTAGAAGCACTCACAAATTCATCGACCCTCAGGTACCTAAATAAGCAGATTGTTTTATCTAACCATGCTCTAGTTTTGAGGTCATGATTGTCAATGGAGGCACATTACCCTACAAGGGCAAGTGTCGTAATGTTCATATTTCAGTGGTTGATTATAACCTTTGAGACAAAATGTTTGATTTATCTTTAGGTGGATGTGATGTAGTTCTCAACACCCAGTGGTTATGAACCCTTGGACCCATCCTTTGGGACTTTTCACAGCTCTGGATGTAGTTCTAAGAGAATGGACAAAAATACACCCTACAAGGCCTTCTTCTAGGCTCCACTAGCATTATCAGCTCTCACTGCATGGAGAAAATTCTCAAATAGGGATCCCATGACATCATTCCCAATTATTTTCTCTTCATAGTACTTCACCACCAGACTCTCACCCACTTTCCAACTTGCACAACCTTGTGGTCAAACATGCCTCAGTTTTTGAGCAACCTACTGGATTTCCACCTCACTAGCCTTAGGACCATCTCATCTTACTAGTTCTTGGAAATGCACCTCCCAACATTTAGCCCTACTAGTACCCATTTCATCAAAAGATTGAGATCTAAAATATCATCCATGATCTCCTACAGGTTGGGGTTATTCAACCCAACACTAGTCCATATTCTTCACTAGTCTTGCTTATTCATAAGAAGGATGGATCTTGTCATCTCTGCATTGATTATTGGGATCTGAGCAAACTAACCATCAAGGATAATTTTCTCATCCCCATCATCGATGAACTCCATGGTGCACAATTTTTCTCCAAATTAGACCTGCACTCAGGGTATCATCAAATTTGTCTTCATGATGCTGACATTCCCAAGAGAGCCTTTTGCACACATGACAACCATTATAATTTCCTTGTCATGCCATTTGGGCTTAGTAATACCCCTCCACCTTATAAATGTTGATGAACTAAGTATTCTTCCACTTTTTATGGAAGTTTATCTTGGTCTTCTTTGACAACATTCTCATCTATAGTCTTACATGGGAGAATCACCTCCACCACCTCGACACCACCTTGGGTGTTCTTGATGCTAACCACTTATGTGTCAAACATTCAAATATTTCTTTTGTGCAAATAGAAGTGGAGTATCTAGGACATATTATTACATCTGATGGTGTTCATGTTGACCCCACCAAAATTATAGCTATGACAAATTGGCCATAACCAAAGAACCTCAAAAGCTTACATGGATTTCTTAATCTAACAAGGTACTACCAAAAATTTGTCAAGGATTATGTCATTATTTTAGCTCCAATAACAACTATGCTCAATAAAGATACATTTTCATGGTCATTTGAATCTTCATAAGCATTTGTCCACCTTAAACATGTCATGTGCACCATGCCAATATTGGTCATGCCTAATTTCTCCAAGCCATTTATGTTTGAGTGTGATGTGTCTAGAATAGGTATTTGTGTTGTACTTATGCATGAATGTCATCCCATCACCTCCACCAGTAAGGCCCTTACTGGATGTAATTTGGTATGTTCCACATATGAAAAAGAGATGATGGTTGTTCTCCATACAGGTCACAAATGGCATCCCTATTTGATTGGTCGACACTTATACATCAAAATTGACCATCAAAGCCTCAAATATTTTTTAGAATAGTGGGTATCTTCTCTAGAGCAACAAAAATGGGTTTATAAAATCATGGGATATGATTATGAAATTACCTAAAAAAAAGGTAAGGAAAATATGGTTGTTGATGCTCTCTCTCACTAGTTTGAAGATCTGGTGCACCTCTGTGTAGTCTCTCTTCCCATTTCCACCTAGATCCATGATCTTCAAAATGAGTGGCATAATGATATCCCAAACCAACAACTCATTATTTAACTATCTACTGATTCATCTGATAAATCTCATTATACTTGGTATGGGCACACATTATGATATAAAGGTTGCCTTTTATCATTGACAGGTTCCAAGTTCAAACAACTAGTTTTATAGGAGTGCATGCTTCCCATTCTACTAGTCATTCAGGGTTTTTGAAAACATATAAGCGGGTTCATCATAATTTATTTTGGCATGGCCTCAAAGAGGATATAAAAACATTTGTTATTGAATGTGATATTTTCCAACGTACTAAAGACAAAATAGTTGCTCCACCTAGTCTACTCCAACCACTTCTCATTCCCACATGTATTTGGACTGATATTTCCATGGATTTTATTGAAGGCCTCCCCAAATATGGTCATAAATCAGTGACTCTCATCATAGTGGATCATCTTTCTAAATATGCTCATTTTTTCACTTTGGCTCATACATTGTTTCCACCATTACTTAGACATTTTTTGATTATATATTCCAACTCTATGGTGTTCCTGCCTCTATTGTCTCAAATGATGATTCTACCTTCACAAGCCATTTTTGGCAAGAACTCTTCAAGTGTCTGGGTACACAATTGAAAATGAGTTTGAGATATCATACACAGACCAATGGCCAGACCAAAATCATTAATAAATGTTTGAAAACCTATCTTCATTATTTTGTCACAGAGTAGCTACATCAGTGGGTCAAATGGTTACCTCTTGCAGAATGGTGGCACAATACATCCTACCACACCTCTACTAAAATGAATCCATATGAAGTAGTTTATGGTCAAGCAACCCCACCACTCCTCCCTTATACACTTGGTAGTTCACCAATTCAAGCAGTCAACACTACTCTCTGCCATTGAGATCAAATTCTTTGCATCATGTAAGATAATCTTCATCTAACATAGAATTTCATGAAGTAGTATGTTGATCAATATCACTCTAAGGACACCTTCAACCCAATGATATGGTTTTTATTCATCTGCAACTATACAAGCACTCATCCCTAAAATGAAAAGGGTGTCACAAGCTTGCGCCTAAGTTTATGGGCTATATAAGGTTCTCCAGTAGATTGGGTCTATTGCTTACAAGTTGGAGCTTCCACCTTCTTCCCACATTCACCTAGTATTTCACGTCTCATGTTTGAAAAAAATTCTTAGCACCAACATTAGAGCACAAATACTTTTACCAGAACTTGATAATGAAGTTTCCCTCCTCAAATCAGAAGTAGTCTTAGCCCGGTTCACCTGCCAACTTATCTCTCGCACCATCACATAAATTTTAATTTAGTGACATGGCATGCAACCTAAATATGCCACATGGGAGTTATTATTCTAGATTCAACAATGATTTCCACAATTGAAGCTTTCATGACAAATATTTTTCCAAGAGGAAGGGGATGTTAGGAACCCATGTTCTACTCTTTTCTTTGCATTATGGAGATATTTAGAACCCATGTTCTACTCTTCTCTTTGCATTATTAGCATAGTACTTGCTATGGATGCATATGTTTTTTAATTTGTCCCTAGATCACATTTGTATTATCTCACATGCATGAGAAGAAATAGTTGTTAGAATATAATTAATATTTAAGCAAGTGTTAAGGCCCAATGAAGACATCCATGAATTGTATTGAATTGAGCTTTCTCAAAGGAGGTTGCCCCCTTGAAGAGGCCAGTGATTCTATAATTCAGTCATTGTAATTCAATTTATTTATTTGAATTAATATATTATTGATTTTCATATTTTATTTTGTGTATTTGTAATTATCTGCTAACTTGTTTAGGAAGGATCCTTTCAACTCCTATCTCTAGTACACATGATCTCAAAGTAAAGATTTGCCAACCTAAAAAAATGAACGCTAGTCAGACTTATATATTCACTTAAATAATGGGTTCATAATGCAAAAAAATAGAGTTACCTTGTAGCATGAGGGTTCCCCTTACTTAGCTCAGAGTTTGTTCCCATCAGCTTGGGAGAGTCGTATTTTTTAGATTTACTCTTAGGAGTCTAAGACTGAAGACCTTTTTGTTTCCAAAATTTCTCCTTATTCTGAGATAAGGGGATAATTTTTTGTCTCTCTAAAGATTATCTTGGTTGTCTCTAAACATTCATAGCTTATGAAGAACATAGATGCTTATCCCTCTTCTTTTAGAAGATGTTTGACCTTTCCCAATGAATTTTCAGTTATCAGCCCCTAAAAAGGGGTCTACACCATGTTAATTACATGCTACATTCAACTGTCTCACATCAATAGAAAGAGGCCTTGTAGCCATCTTCTAAACTTATATGGTTTACCAACGAGATGCCACAAACTCAATGGTTCACATTTTCTCAAACTCATCACACATTTATCAATATCAGAAGTGTTTCTCCAAAGCAACGGGTTTCATCTCACTACGTAAGACACTCCTCTTTTTTATCTTCTTCATGCAATTATTGTGTTAGATTGTTGCTTTCCATTTATTCATTTTAGAATTAGTTTTTCTTTTGTATTATTTTGGATGTGTTATTGCACTCTCTCTGTCTTATTTACATTGTAACTTCTATAGTCCCATGGGCCATTCTTAACCTTTGGTGGACATATATATATACATATATATATATATATATATATATATATATATATATATATATATATATACACATATACATATACATATACATATATACATATACATATATAAATATACATATATACATATACATATACATATACACATATACATATACACATATACATATACACATATACACATACACATACACATATACACATATACACATATACACACACACACACACACACACACACACACACACACACACACACACACACACACACATATATATAAGATTGATAAACATTTCACATGAAAAAAATAATCTCATTTGATTTCATTTTTTTAAAAAGGGATTTGAGGTGACAAGTTCAAATCCTAAAAAATAAATATTTCTAGAAAAGACTCTGTCAGAGTTTTTAAATCATGGACTGTGGAAATACTATAGCTTTAAGTTCAAATCCCCTTTAAACCCTCACCCACTCTCATCAAACCCATTCAATATGATTTTGAAAATTACTTTTTGTTCATCTTTAGAAGGATTAATAGTCACTTAAGATATGTTAGAAGTGTGTTAGACCATTTAATTGTTGACATTTTATTTTATTTATTTATTAATTTTTTTTTATTTATGTATTATTATTTATTTTATTTTTATAAAAAAAAATTGAATATATTTTTACAATTTCAATGTATTTTAAATATTTTAATTATATTACTAATCACCTTGCACATGTTTATAGACATTTACTTTTCCCATGAATATAAAATAATTAAATGTATACCAATAAAAATTTATTATTTATTTTTTTTAAGAAAAAACTTAAATATATTTTTACAATTTCAATGTATTTTAAATATTTTATTTATATTAATAATCACCTTGTATGTATATTTTTAAACGTTTCCTTTTCTCATGAATCTAAAACAATTAAATGTATACCAATAAAAATTTACTATAAAATTATCTTTACATTTATTACATACAAATAATATCAATTCAATTGTCTATTTATTAAATTAAAATATTTTAAAAATAATAAATAAATAAAATTAAATATATATTTTTTACTATATATAAAAAAATATTTATTTCCTAAAATTGTCAATAACCTGGGAAAAGCCTCGATATTACTATTTTCATAGCCTTTCACAAGCAAACCTTTCTCCATTTTATCGTTTCTTTGGTACTTCTTTTGGTCGATATCATATAATTTTGAAGTAAGCCAAAGAGAAATTTGTGTGAACACACCTATCCATACCCATTTTCCCTGTTCCACCTCCGTTGTATCATTGTATAGTATCCCTCAACCATCACGAATGCATCGTCTCTCGCATGTTTTACTTTAAACTCAATACTTGAAAAGACACAATATTGATAAATTAGAGGTAGTAATTTGAAATGAATATAATAAATAAGAGGAGGTGGTGTTAAACTCGTAAAACAAGGGACAATATCGAGAATCATATGAAAACACATATATATTGGACATGTTTTATTACGTGGCCCTCCCATTGTCAATGTTATCTTAGCATTACTTTTTATTATTCACTCTGTTTATTAAAACACAACTTTACATAGATTATACTTCATAATGTAATGTATCATATATTCTCAACTTATTCATGGTCTTTAATTTCAATCCTTTTGTAATTTGCATCATATAGAAATTCTAATGGTGAAACTATATGTAGTATTTTAATTTAATAACCAATACAAAATATAAATGATACTTAACCTAGATCCTTATCATTGATTGTAAAGTGAGGTTGACAATATTTTGTAAGGTTATAATGCACTATAATTTAAATATAATATAGATCATTACTTCTAATTTTCAAGGAATATTTCTCTTCAACTTATGCTCATGTTGTGGAATGAAAAATTTGTTACTGATAATTTTATATAGATCAGAGGTTAGACTATATATAAAATTTAAATATGTCATACAAATACATCTTATCACTATGACATGGATCAATATGAAAGGAAACTATTAAATAAATAGACATAAAAAAAACTCAAATATTATTCTTATAGAAGTCTTTATGAGAGATATCTTTACTTTCTCTATAGATAATTATATAGTTGTAACTATTGAGAGAAGTTTGTCTTCCTTATTGGGAGGTTCAAAACTCCCATCTAAGATTGTATCAAAATTACACAATCATAAATTATTTTTATGAACTAAAATTCTTATATTTGTTTTGAATAAATAAGGACAAGCATGTTTAAGGGGGAACCAATGTATAACTCATCATATCTTCATTTTGAACTCTATCATTAAGGATGTTAAGGAAAAAGAACATGGAGTTTATTGTTGTTTTTTAGAAATATACAAGGCATTTGATACAACTCCTTATCACTTAATAGTTGTCAAGCTTAAAACCTTGGGTCTTCCACCCTTGGTCGTAATGACAATTTATGAAACCATTGTTGGTAAGGTATGACTGAGGGATAACAAGACAAAAGGTGTTTTAAAAGGTCACTCACTCTCTCCTACACTTTTTGGACTCTACATTTGATGACCTACATGAAATAATTTTAGATAGATTACATGCAACATATTGTTGTTTACTCTTTGGAGTATCTATTATAATTATTTAATTTAAAGATGACATTATTAATGATATTTCATGTGGTGCCAATGATTTTTAGACTCAAAAGAACGAGTAACTCTTAGTTTGGTCACCTTAGGTATCCATACCTTTCTTTTAGATCCTTTAAGGAGTGGGAAAACCATGGGGTTGGCTCATTTTGGTATGCGAGAACCTCCTCATTGCTTCATCTTAGTGATATTAATATTAATAGGCTACCCTCGTAGAAATTTGCAACGGATGATCTTGATCTCTCAAAGAGAGAGACAAACAATGAAATTCATACAAATATTTACAAAGCCTACCTCCAGTTCACATGATCTTAGAGTAAAGATTTGCCAACCTAAAAACTTGAATGCTACTCAGACTTATATATTCACTTCAATAATGGTTTCATAGTGCAAAAAACTAGAGTTACCTTGTAGCCCAAGGGTTCCTCTTACATAGCTTAGAGTTTGCTCCCATTAATTTGGGAGCATCATATTTTTTAGATTTACTCTTAGGAGTATAAGACTGAGGACCTTTTTATTTTCAAATGTTCTCCTTATTCTAAGATAAGGGGATAGTTTTTTGTCTCTCTAAATATTCTCTTGGCTCTCTCCAAACATTAATAACTTATGAAGAACATAAATGCTTAGCCCTCTTCCTCTAGGAGATAATCTACTTTTCCCAATGAATTTTTAGATCTAAGTCCCTAAGAGGGGACTACACCATGTTAATTACATCCTACATTCAAATACCTCACATCATCAGTAAGAAGAGGCCTTGTGGCCATATTTTAAACTCATATGGTTGACCAACGACATGCCACAAACTCAATGATTCACATTGTCTCAAATTCACCACACATTTATCAATATCAGAAGTGTTTCTTTAAAGCAACAGGTTTCATCTCACTACGTAAGACACTCCTATATTTTTTATCTTCTTCATATAGTTATTGTGTTAGATTGTTGCTTTCCATTTATTCATTTTAGAATTAGATTTTCTTTTGTATTCTTTTTGGGCGTGCTATTACACTCTCCCTGTCTTCTTTACATTCTATTTTCTAGAGTCCCATGAGCCATTCTTAGCTTTTGGTGGACATATATATATATATATATATATATATATATATATATATATATATATATATATATATATATATTTTATTTTATTTAATAGAGAAGATTGATAAACATTTCACATGAAAAAATAATCTCATTTTATTCCATTTTTTTAAGAGGGATTTGAGGTGACAAGTTCAAATCCCCTTTAAACCCTCACCCACTCTCATCAAACCCATTTAATATAATCTTGCAAATTACTTCTTGTTCATCTTTAGAAGGATTGATAGTCCCTTGAGGTATGTTAGAAGCGTGTTAGACCATTTAATTGTTGACATTTTATTTTATTTATTTATTTCTCTATAAAAAAATATTTTTATTTATATATTATTATTTATTTTATTTTTTAGAAAAAAAATAAATATATTTTTACAATTTCAATGTATTTTAAATATTTTATTTATATTAAAAATCACCTTGCAAAGACATTCACCTTTCCTATGAATATTAAACAATTAAATCTATACCAAAAAAAATTACTATAAAATTATCTTCACATTTATTACATACAAATAATATCAAATCAATTATTTATTTATACAATTAAAATAATTTAAAAATAATAGCTATTTTTTTTTAATATATATAAAAAATTAATTATTTCTTAAAATTGTTAATAACTTGTGGAAAGCCTCCCAAACGCTTTTTTAATATCCTTTCACAAACAAACCTTTCTCCACTTTATCGTTTCTTTGGTACTTCTTCCTTTGGGCGATAGAGTATAATTCTGATGTAAGCCAAGGAGAAAGTTGTGTGAACACACCTATTTATACCCATTTTCCCTCATCAACCTCCGTTGTATAGTATTCCTCAATCACCAGAGATTAATTTTACAAATTACTTCTTGTTCATCTTTAGAAAGATTGATAATCACTTGAAGTATGTTAAAAACATGTTAGACCATTTAATTGTTGATATTTTATTTTATTTATTTTTGTCTAAAAAAATATTTTATTTATATATTATTATTTATTTTATTTTTTATTAAAAAATATATATATATTTTATAAGTTCAATATATTTTAAATGTTTTATTTATATTAACAATCACCGTACACATGTTTAAAAACGTTCACTTTTCTTATAAATATAAAACAATTAAATTTATTAAAAAAAAAAAAAAAAATTACTATAAACTTATCTTTACATTTATTACATACAAATAATATCAATTCAATTATTTATTTATATAATTAAAATATTTAAAAAAATAATAAATACATAATTTTTTTTTAATATATAAAAAATTAATTATTTCCTAAAATTGTCAATAACATGTGGAAAGCCTCCTCAATGCTATTTTCATACCCTTTCACAAGCAAACCTTTCTCCACTTCACCGTTTACTTGGTTTACTTGGTTCTTCTCTTGCTTCTTCCTTTGGGCGATAAAGTAAAATTTTGAAGTAAGCCAAGGAGAAAGTTGTGTGAACACACCAACCCATAGCCATTTACCCTTATCCACCTCCGTTGTATAGTATCCGTTAACGCGCAATCCACGGCTATATGAACCTCTGTTCGTACATTGTATTATAAACTCAATACTTGAAGAGACGCAATTTATAACCAGACAGAGCATAATGGCATCGGCATTGGAGGGACAGTCCACATAACTTGAGCCATTGAAGTGAAATTTATGATCAGAGAAGACGTCAACGATGGAGAGATTTGGAAAGCTGAACGAGTTTAGAAGCGACGCCGCATCACAGGCTGCTCTCGTACATATTATTATTTCGCTTGGCCATTTCTGCAAAACATTCAATCAATATTCAATCACATGAAAAGAATTATAAATTTATATTCGTAGAAACTATATTTACCTGGAGCGTTTGAATGCAAGTTTGAACAACTGATCTCTTGTTTGTGGTGAGTTGCAGTCTCTCCAATCTTTCCATGTGCTCCAAACTTTCTATACCCGCGACCTCACGCCTACTATTTGCTATCAACTCCTCCAATGATCTGCAATGTTCCACCCCTTCTATTTTCCCAACTTTGTAGCAACCACGCAGTTCAAATTCTTGGAGAGAAGCGAATACTGCAAAACTTGGAAGCTCGTCTAATGCTGGACAGTCAACTATTCTCAGAGTTCGAAGGTTTACCAGACCACCGATACTCCTTATGTTCTTCACCATTTCACAATTTTTCAATATTATTTTCTTCACTGTCGTTGGCAGGGCTTCTATCTCCCTCAAATGGCGATTTCGCTGAGATGTGAGATTATCGAGGCCGGGACAACAGTCTTCAGAAATTGAAATCTTAGACACTTCCGTTCCTATTAGAGATATGTTCTTCAAGTTGCACAATGAAGAAGTAAACGGCCCCTGCCCAAAATCCAATTCGCCGATTGGACTTTCACTTATATTCAGAGTTTGAAGATTAATGAGTTGCGTAACTGAATTTGGTAAATCCTTCACTCCTGACTTCCAAATGCTAAGCTGAGTCAAGGAGGACAGATTCCAAAGAGAGGTGGGCAGGCTTGTCAACAAGGGGCTTCCTATTTCCATCAAACGCAACTTGCTGAGTTCACCGATGTTACTTGGTATCTCGCTTAACATGGTACCTGAGTATGACGAGGCATTTGTATCACCTAAATGGAGCTCTCTCAAGGATACCTGATTTGTGACGTGACTAGGCAACTCTTTTAATTTCTCACACCCCGAGAAGTTCAAATACTCGAGCTTTCTCATGTTTAACAGAATGTCTAAGTTGAAAGTAAGATTGTTACACTGGTGAAAACTGAGATGGTGTACAAGTGTCAACTGCTTAAAAGTACCTGGCAACATTCTCAAGTTCCGGCAAAATGACAAATGTAGATGCCGCAGATTTGTCAAATTGCCGAAATGGCTAGGTAGTTCTGAGAGTCCCGAACAATACCAGAATTCCAGTTGCTCCAGCGATTGGAGAAGGCAAAATTCTTCTGGAAGACTCCTCAAGTTACGGTTGCTACTGACGACCAATTTTTTCAAATCCTTGAGACATCCTATTGACTCTGGAAATCTTTGAAATTTACGGCACGAGGAAATAACCAACGTTCGTAACTGCACAGGAGCCTGCATCACATTTTCAATAAGTTGGACCAAAAACATATAACAGTTACAAATAATTGGAAATATAAATTTAAAAAGGCGGAAAAGGAAGATGCTTACATCGCCATCAGCCTCCCACAGTTCTTCTAAGTGATTTTCCTCCCTACCTTCTTCATTGAGTTCTAAAACCCTCAATTTTTTCAATGAAAGTGACGAGGGAAGATTTTTCTGCCCAGTTACATTACAGCGAAGCCATACCAAGTCTCTTGATACTAATTTACGAATTCCTTGATGAAAATAACGTCCCATAACAAAAACTTTTAATGCAGGAGAAGAGGCTGCAAGGTCACAAACTCCCTCGTAAACCTCACTAGTTGATCCAGCTGTTGTGGCCACTATTCCTCGAATGTCTTTTCTTTTCTGCTTATTAAAAAAAAATTATTAAATTTTTTTATGAAAGTTAAAAGGCTTATTGAAACAAATAAACATAAAGACACACAGATTTTAGCAACCGACCAAAAAAAAAAAAACACGTATTAACCTCACCTTTGCTTGATTCTGAATATTAATAATCTGCACAGGAGACCAAAGACGATGGGATGGCTGTTGACTTGCAATTTCCCTTCCCAAATCCCTCAAGTGGTCATGCATTCTTATACGATTCATGTCGTCTAACTCCACAAGACATTTATTAACAAGCTTTTCCCAACTGTACAGACCGCTCCACCCACATCCATCCCAAACTGCAATGGCCAAACTTTTCTCCTCTCCAATGAAGAAACAAGCAGTATCTAAAAATATATCTTTCTCTTCATCATCGAGGGCATCATAGCTTATTTTTAAGCTTTGTTTGACATCGCTGTGAGGCAATAGTCTGGAGAGCTTATTTAATAGAGACTCCCAATAATCCTTGCTGGAGTTTCCATATAGCTGTCCTCCAAATACCTTGAGAGAGAGGGGGAGTCCACCACAAACATTTAGGAACTTTTTAACTAACTTTTCAAATCCATCCCTTGGAGAGGGTTGCAAAAAGGCATGCCAACAAAAAGGCTGCTCGGCATGGCACAGATCCAGCGTTTTCATTTTATAAATGGAAGAGATGCCCCAACCCTTAAGGACTTCCAATTCCCGTGTGGTGACAACAATCAAACTCCCCGATCCGAGGCTATCTTTTGTAGGCAACAGAGCATCCAATTGATCCACATGATCCACGTCATCCAGAATGACGAAAACACGAACTGATCTTAAACGCCTTGCAAGAATCCCCTTACCTTCTTCTATGTTGTCGAATGATAGACCTTTGACACCAAGGTCCTCAAGGAGTTTTATCTGCTTGTTATGCAACAAGCTTTTCGATGTGGCATCTCTAATATCAAATAGAAAGCTAGACCTTTCCATAGATGCCCATTTATTGTTGTATATTTCTTTGGCAAGGGTGGTTTTGCCGGAACCACCCATACCCCAGATTCCCACAATTTGCACATTGTGGTTGCTTAACTGGGCAGATCGAAGTCTAGTCATTTCAAAGTCTTGTAGGGCTTCATGCATACCCACTGGATGTTTTGCAACCACTAATGGCACATCTTTAATCACTTCTAATGCACGATCCACAATCTTTTTCAGCGGGCTCACCTCGTCACTATACATAAAGAATATATAAACGAAATAGGACAAACATTACTCCTAACAGCGATAATTATACCCCTTAAAAAATAAATAAATATGGCAGAAATGCATAGCAGGAAGATTGAAAACAAAATGATGAGTCCGGGGGACAGTATTGGGTACTCACTCATTATTATTAATGATCTGACCAGAATTAAATGAAACATCGTAGAGAGCATTTTTCCACTCCTGAAGCTTTTCTGAGCTGTATCTACCCTTTATTTCAAGCCGGCAAAATGAATGAGCATACACTCCCTTGGTAACATATCTGAGATCGTTAGGCTGAACATGATAGAAAATAGGAACAATTGGGTTGCCTGTTTTGAGCATAAACGCCAGCTCTGCCAAACACCATGGAGATTCTGCATAGCGCTTTGAAAAAATTGCTATGTGAAGTGCAGCAGAGCTCATGGCTTCTTGTAATGCTCCAGGCAAGAAATCCCCCAATTCCAGCTCTTTTGAGTCCAGAAAAACCGTGAGTCCCATCCCAACAAGGGTACTGTGGATTGTGGTAGCAAGTGTATCTTTGACGTCCGGCCCACGATGGTTAATAAACACATCGTAGGGCAGCTTTTTCCTTCGTCTTGACGATGTAGATGGTGCGATTTCGTCAAAAGCATCCGGAAGCTCATTCTGGGCAGACGTAGAAGCCATCTAACACACAGAAAGAATGTGTATAGGCGAAAGCAGGTGGAAGGGCTAAAGACGGTAAGGCAAGAGCGAGAAATAAAGATTTAAAGAAAGTGAGCAGAGGCGTAGGAAAGAGCGTGGAAGGAGTGCAGAAGCATCTGAGGAAGAAGAAGTAAATGACAATTGAATTGAAAAGACTGAAAGAAAGGAAACCAATGATGGGAGGCTTCGTGTCCGGAGATCCGAATTTTTAAATTTTATTAATAAAGATAAAAGAATGGATGGATTGGAGAAGCATCCGATGAGTCGGAGATGGACCCAAATGATATGGGACAAGAAAGCATGTGGAAAAAGAAGTTGCTGTTTGTAGAAGGAACCCTCACAATAATTATAGACACTTGGAATCTTAGCAAGTGGATGTGCCTTTCCCTTTTCAGTAAAGGAAACTGCATGGAAGGGACCAGCCAGAGTGACCATATTTGCTCACACACTCGTTTATAAAAGCTATTTCTCAATCAAATTCAGAGATCATATTCATTGCCATTTTATTTTAGTTTTAGTCAGCGTCGAAAGGTAATCTATGGGTTTGAAAAATAAATCATAAGAATCGACATAATTGTGATCGTGATGTCAAGATAAATAAGAATTATATTATTGCATAATTAAATTTTAAATATTATTATGACATTTTAACAAGTGGTTCTAATTATCTTATACCAAAAACATATTCAGAAAATTTCTATGCATTATAGATATTGCATAATCCACCGGCTACTACCACTTTTGATTCATTATGATTTTATGTTTGCATATTTCCTATTCCTCTAATATAATTGCAATTTATATAACTTAATATTATCTTATCTGCAAAATTTTATAATCTCTATAATTTAATGTTAATTATATAATCTACAGTTAATTTTGGTATGATGTAGTTATTAATTAAAAAATTGAACTATTCTAAATAAAATATGTATTTGTTGATTATTAGATCAAATTATTCTCTTATTAGCGTATTTTCTATGTTTTTTGTTGTTCCTCGCTATTTCCCTCTCTCTCCTACTTCTCTTTCGTTCCATCTTTTTTCCCTAGTTCTTATAGTCTTTCCAACAAAATGTACATTATACGATTATAAGGTCCTAGAAATATACGTTGTATGGTTATGGGGTGAATGTGTATTTGTTCAGATTATGATCTTATAAGCGTATTTTCCCTACATTTTCATTTGGTCGTCACCATTTTCCTCTCTCTCCCCTGATTCTCTCTCATCCCATCTCATTTTCCTAGATTTTTGAGTCTTTCCAATAAAATGTACATTATACGATTGTAAGGTCCTAGAAACATACATTGTATAGTTATGGAACCTCAAAAATGTACAATGTATAGCGCTAGGGTGCGCCTGTATGATCCTTATTTTAGGTCTCTCATATCATGTGTCCTTGATTTGACAATATTTTCTCGCTCATTGTGTGTTGTCTTGCATGCTAATAAGTGTTATCATTTGAAACGTGCATGCGTGGATGTTCATCTGCACAAGGTGGTTTTTTTTTGGGCACATGTCACATAAATATTAACATTCACTTGTGCACATAGAACATCAGTTATCTCATTGCAATGATGGAAACGTTCCCAAGGTGTGGGACCATTGCACTCCTTTGGATGAACCTCCAGAATAAGTTGACTTCCTTCTATTTTAAGTGTACCTGGTTTAAGACCAATGCGCAAATCTAAAGAGTAGAAAGGTAAATCTACCACTAATCTAAGCCTAAATTTTTTATAAGGAAAAGAGAAAAGGTAAGAATTTACTAAAAATGAAACATGATGCACCAAGAATAGTGTGAGCACATTTACTGCCTTGGACACACTACAAATCTTAGAGAATGAGATAGTATCACATAGGCTCCACCAATGACACCTTAAATACATAAGTATTTTGCATGAAGGCATGGGAACATAACACAACATTGAGAGGGACGAAGATTATCCACAAACAAGGCTTACGCAGACCCGAATACACATAGAATGCAACTTGCAAGTGGGTCCCAAGTTTCACAGAGGTGTTGGGGATGGACAACGATGAGAAGGGTGAATGTTACCCATAAATGAAGATCAAAAAACATAAATCACACATAGAGTGTAAGAAGAATGGAATGAGGTGAACTCAATTCTCATTAAAATGCACAGTCTAACCAATAAAATAACTCTTAGAGGGAAAAATTTTGGCAGTGTGAGGCTGCCTAAAATTTATCAACCCCTTTTACAATGAAATCCCTGAGCTTTATTAGGCAATGAGAGGCCCATGGGTCATTAATTAGAATTCCACCCACTATTGGGGAAAATACAATCATTAAATGGAAATGGGAGAAGCGGTTGGGATTTTATCAACGGAGATCACTTGCCCATGATCTGATAGTCACCTCTGCATTCACTCGTACTGACAAGGCCTCAAACATCGCTAAAATGCTTTTTGGCCACCTCTTTATACTTTGTTTCCACTTGTCAATCACTGCACAAATCTTCTCTAAATTTTGGCATGCTCCTAATCTTGACTTGGTTCCATGTGAGACATGCATCTCTTTGATATCTTATCTTGTGTAGACATGGTCTTTGAATGCATTTTGCACAAGGAGTACGCACTGAAGATTACGTAGTGAGTTATGAGTTGGTGAAGGATGCAAATATAGAAGTCCTCCATGGGATTGCTTGAAATTTATCTCTTTTTCCAAATGCCAAGTTCACCTTGATAGTTCTCACAAGTTTTCACTTCATACTCAGGGCTCATATCATTCTGCTTAGTAGCATGCACGCAACATAAATTGTAACCTGTGATTTGTGAGAGCATATAAGTGAAACTTTGTAATTTGCTATGAGGTTTCATTGTGGAGGCAGATGTAGTCTTTTAGATAAGAGTACATAAGAAGACTAAAGATCTTGGGTGCACTCTTCATGATTTGGAATTGCTCTCTATGCAGCTAGGGGTGACTTAGAAAGTCAATAATAAGGTCCTAATTTGAATTTGAGAAGTCTATAAATACATAAGTTTATTAGTACATATAGGATAATGAATCCATCCATTGAGAGATCAAATGTGAAAATGCTAAAGAAATTAATTCCAACATTTAGTATAGAATATAAGCAAATCTGAAGTATTTATTACTCTATCATGCATTCATTCTAGAGCAAAATTTCATATGGAGTAAATCCTGATGTTAATGCTTGAAAGTGTCCAAATGAAATGTTGCCAACACTTTACGCACAATGTGGGAAGGTCTACAAGTGTGGGAATACAAATGTATAATAATCACCAAACAAGGTAGACTCCTCTTTACTCTTGATTATAAAATAAAATAGGTCCAAAAATCTAAGTTATAAAAACTTTTATAGTCTACTTGGATCGAATTAAAAAACACTAAATATTAATTTCCAATTCCCCCTTAAGTAAATTCCAAAATTGATTTTAATTAATTTCATAATTTAATTTTGGAAATTGAAAGAATTTCATATGACAGAAGAAATAGAAACTAAATGACACAAAATATTTGTTTATGGGGTTCATCAAATGGCTACATCCCCGGGTCCACTCTATGAGTGTTATGATCTATTAAAAACTCTTCGATAATGATTACAAAAATCTCTTTGAGTAAAAATAATACACTTACATAACAGATATATGTCTGTACAAAACACAAAATAAACCTCTATAATTTTATCAGAGGTTCTTGATGCCTTTGTAACAAGATATCTCTATCTGCAATTTTCCTTTGTACAAATCCACTACTTATCTGCCAAAATCCTTCTTCTTCTATAAAATCACATGTAGGTATATATATTTCTCAACACTACTTGGTTTTGGTTGGGCATTAATAAATTTCCCTGATGAGGTACTAAAAATTTCCCCGAATTGGGATTTTCCTTGTTTCAACAAGATGGCATTGGCTTTCTGGTATTTCTTGCTACCTATTTTTAGTTCTACTTGACAACTGTTGGTTAACAAAACCAAATCCCAAAATTGGAGTTCAACATCATTGGTAGTCTACGCATGGAGTTGGACATGGATAATGGTGTTGGATTAGTGCCAAAGCTGATCCATGCCACCATTAAATATAAATCCATTGAATAAGTTGATAATGTGTAACACCTTGTTCAGATTTTTCCATGATATTCCATATTGAAATCATATATATGTTGTTCATATGGCATGGTAGTTAGCTTTAGCATCATGATAAAAAATAAAATTATTATTCAAGTCTATGCTAGCATGCTATGTGTCTTTTATTAATTCCATGCAATACGCCCAAATAAGATATTAACTAAAACCACATAAACTATATGATCCAAACTACACAGATAAATAAAAATATGAAAATACTTTCCTAATGACCACATATGCATTAATCATGCTAAAGACAAATATCATAACAAATGATCAATACAACACATAACTCTTATTATTAGTATTTGACACACATACCATACACTATAATTGTATTATAGGACTACAAATATTACAAATATAGAATTATTCAACAACTCTTACAAGACTACAAACCCTCACACTCTGTGAAGGTATTGCAAATGATATTGCTAAAGGAAATATCCATACATAACAACTTATGTAATTGAAACTACAAATGACACAATTACAGTCACACTAAATCTACAAACTCTTTGAAGCACAGTTGTAACCTCTTAATGACATCACCTCCCAAAACTATAGGGTTTCTATCCTCTGATTCTTCAAGCACCCAAGGTTTTCCATCCTTGAATCCTTCTTCTCCAATGGGTTTTCATCTAAAGAAGAATGTGAATGAATAAGAAGTTCATAAAAATGTCTGAAGACATGAAGAGAGTTATAATTTGGCAAAAGATGATCATTACAATGTAGAAAATGAACCCATGTGAAGGGTTGTCTTGGTCTTCAAGTTAGTCAAAAGGTGGATCACATGTGATTCCCTTGACTTGTCTTTTGGTCCCCCACTTTCCGTATGCTTCCAAAGTTCCACTTCCTCACATATGTGAGAGATTCAAATGATGGGGGCTCAATCACTATTCACAATGTGCACACATGTGCCAAAGATGCTCTCAATAACCCACTTTTGACATATCATATGCATCCAACATGTACCTCAAGGAAAAATGCACCACAATCCTCCTTTTGACCATTCCTCATGCCTTGCACATGAAGAAACAAGAAAAATGTGCCATCCTTTCTTTTTCAAATAAAGATAAACCCATGTGATGCAAAAAGTGATTCCAATTTGTCTCCCATGTGGGGTAGAATGTCCCACACTACACACATGCTCTCCTATGGGCCTTACCACCTCACTCATAATCCACCTCACTGCTGCATCACCTACCATGTCACTTATGAATAATGACACATGAATGTGCTAATGAATAGTGACATGTGAATAGTGCTAGTGAATAATAATTTTGAATAGTACCTTGTGAATAGTGATCCACATATAAAATTCCCTTAAAACACTCAAAATTAGCCTACAAAAATAGAATCGGCTATTGGTATTATCATAATTGGGAAAATGGGACATTACAAATCACCCCTTCCCAAAGATTTCTTATCCTCAAACAATCTAAATAAAATCATAGATGCAAATGCCCAGATCCCAAACCAACTATGGGAGTTTGCAATCCTCCCTCATTTAACCCTTTTGTGATGGAATGAGCCTTTGTTACCAAATATGAATTTGATGAAGAATTAGAAGTACCCTCTCCATCTTTACTGTAACATCCTCACCACATATTGGAGTAACCATATACATGATCAACTCCTCCATCCACTAAGTGAGATTAGGAGTCTCACTTTCCAATGTAGTTGCATCTTCCTTTTTCCCATTCTCATGGAAAATATGTATTTTCTCATGGGGAAGCTCTTTGTTGATGTATGTCAGAACTCTTGGTTACTCATAGAATTTTGTTCCTCATCATCCTCTTTGATTGGTGCTTCTTGAACAAACACCTACTTTAATTTTTTTTTTTTGGAAGATGGATCCTTCCAAGGCTTCCTCTTCTGAATACAAGTTTGAAGCTTGAAACTCTTTAGACATGTGAACAAAATTTTTAAGGTGACTTTGCTCATCATCCATAAACACCATAACACTCATGTTTGTAGGCTCATGGTGTGCATTTTGTTCAAATTTTTCTTCTTCCTACAAGAATATTTTCTCTTATTTAGAAATTTCTTGAGGTTTTGGTTCAATATTTTATTCTTTCATAACTTATACATCTAAAACTTCCACTATGATGATAGATTCTTCTATACATGTTGGCAAATATTTCAATTCCCTCTCCTTGGAAAACTCCAACTTTTTCTATTGATGCTTTTGTTGGCCAATTTGTTCTTTCTCTGCTTGAGGTTTTGGAATGTCCATCACCTTCTTTGTTGAGTGTATTATCTTTCCAAGAAAATTATTTGTTGTCTTTCACTTTCAGCATCCTACCTTAGATGTTCGGTAATCATATCTTCAAAATATATTAAGCTTTGACTCTGTCTCAACTCCATGTTTCTTGAACACTAAAATAATAAACAAAACTACAACACAAGACCCTACAACATAACCTACACAGATCCTAAAACACTAATAGGCTGGCAATATCATATCTCCGATACCATTGTAATATCCCCAAATAGGATATTAACTAAAACTACATAAACTATATGACCTAAACTACATGGATAAATAAAAATCTAAAACTACTTTCCAAATGACCACATATGCATTAGTCATGCTAAAGACAAAGATCATAAAAAATGATTAATAAAACACGTAACTCTTATTATTATTATTATTTGACACACATACCATACACTATACTTATATTATAGGACTACAAGTATTACAAATACATAATTACTACAACTCTTACAAGACTACAAACCCTCACACACTCTATGAAGGTATTACAACCGATATTGTTGAAGGAAATATCCATGCAAAAGAACTTATATAATTGAAACTACAAATGACTCACTTACAGACACACTAAATCTATAAACTCTTTGAAGCACAACTATAATCTCTGAATGAGATCACCTCCCAGAACCATAGGGTTTCTGTCCTTTGATTCTTCAAGCACCCAAGGGTTTTCATCCTTGAATCCTTCTTTTATAATGGGTTTTCATCCAAGGAAGAATGTGAATGAATAAGAAGTTCATACAAATGTCATAAGCCATGAAGAGATTTATAATTTGGCAAAAGATGATCATTACAATGGAGAACATGTCAATATATAACATTTGCACAAAGAAGAGAGGAGAGAGAGAATATGGCACCATGGAATAGTGAGCCCATGTGAAGGGTTGCCTTGGTCTTCAAGTTAGTAAAAAGGTGGATCACATGTGACTCCCTTGACTTTTATTTTGGTCCCCCACTTTACATATGCTTCCAAAGTGTCCACTTCCTCACACATGTGAGAGAATCAAATGATGGGGGCTCAATCACTATTCACCATGTGCATACATGTTCTAAATATGCTCTCAAAAACCCACTTTTAACTTCTCATATGCATACAACATGTACCTCAAGGAAAAATGCACCATAATCCTCCTTTTGACCATTCCACATGCATTACACATGAAGCAAAAATTAAAATATGCCATCCTTTCCTTTTCCAAGAAAGACAAATCCATGTGATGCAAAATGTGATTCCAATTTGTCCGCCAAGTGGGGTAGGACATCCCACACCACTCACATGCTCTAGAATCATGATTATTTTCTTGTGGGCCTTGCCACCTCACTCATAATCCACCTCACTGTTGCATCACCTGCCATGTCATTTATGAATAGTGACATGTGAATAGTGCCAATGAATAGTATTTTGGAATAGTAACTTGTGAGCAGTTGACCCACATATAAAATTCCCGTATAACACCAAAAATTAGCCTACAAAAATAGAATAGGTTATCAATTATTCTTATAATGTCACAATTTGGAAAAGGGGACATTACACCATTTTAGTATCCCTTTTTGGGATATTTATACACATGCAAAAAATCTAAAATTCTAAAATTAAACAACTTGGAAATGAGCACATGAAGGTGAATATGGTAACACTTATGTAATAAACTCACAACATATATGATAAACAACACCAATTTGATTTATGTGATTACTTATGATAAGAATATCAAATACATAAACAATATGCTCTCATACCTATATAAAACATTTACTACAAATTACAACAAACTAATGAATAAGCAAAATCTTGAAGACCAATTTCAATCTCTAAATGAGATAACCTCCCATAACCGTAGGGTTTTCATCTTTTAATTCTTGAAGCACTCAAGTGTTTCCATCCTTGAATCCTTCTTCTCCAATGGGTTTTCATCCAAGGAAGAATGTGAATGAACAAGAAGTTCATAAAAATATCATAAGACATGAAGAGAGTTATAATTTGGCAAAATATGATCTTTAAAATGGAGAACATGTCAATATATAACATTTGCACAACAAAGAGAGGAGAGAGAGAATATGGTGCCATAGAATAGTGAACCCATGTGAAGGGTTGCCTTGGTCTTCAAGTTAGTCAAAAGGTGGATCACATGTGATTCCCTTGACTTGTCTTTTGGTCCCCCACTTTCCATATGCTTCCAAAGTGTCCACTTCCTCACACATGTGAGAGAATCAAATGATGGGGCATCAATCACTATTCACCATGTGCCAAAGATGCTCTCAACAACCCAATTTTGACTTCTCATATGTATCCAACATGTACCTCAAGGAAATTTTTTCCATAATCCTCCTTTTGACCATTCATCATGCCTTTCAGATGAAGTAACAAGAAAAATGTGTCATCCTTTCCTTTTCCAACAAATACAAACCCATGTGATGCAAAAAGTGATTACAATTTGTTCCCTAGGTGGGGTAGGACATCCCACATCACTCACATGCTCTAGAATCATGAATATTTTCTTGTGGACCTTGTCACCTCACTGCAATCCACCTCACTACTGCATCACCTACCATGCCACTTTTGAATAGTGACACATGAATAGTGCCAATGAATAGTGATATATGAATAGTGTCCATGATTAGTACTTTTGAATAATACCTTGTGAACAGTGTCCCACATATAAAATTCCCTTAAAACACTTGAAATTAGCTGACAGGAAAATATAGAATAGACTATCAAAATTCTTCTAATGTCACAATTAGGAAAAGGGCACATTACATTCCATGCCATATGACATGAAAATATTTTAAAGAAAGATTAATATGTATGTAATTTGAAATAAAAGTGGTACATATTTTTAATAAAGATATAATTAAAATATATTCATTAGTAAATAATAAATATATTAAAATATATTTTATTGGTGTCAATTCATTAAAATTAATTAAACGATTATGGGTAGAGGTGTGGCATTATTATCTAGATAATGCCACATCTTCATCTGTAATAATCATTAATTAATTATAATATAAATAGATTTAAAATAAAATCCTTATAAATTATCGCATTAATTCTATAAGCATTTGATTGAAACTTTTGGTAATAATCCCTTGGATCATTCCTCCCCATGGAGAGCTTTTGGACCTCCAAAAGTTTATTTAATTAAAAATCAGGTGAGGGTATTTTTCCCTCACTTTTTTAATTTCCATCCATTTTTCCTTATTCAGATGCATCCTTTTCAAATGAACATGAAGATATTTTGTATCACCCCTTCGCATAGTTCTTTTTTTTGTCAATAATAACATCTTCCTACAACTCATGAAGAGACTTAAGAGCAAAATCATCAACATTAGGAAATTTAATACCCTCACTTCGATCCATGATCATAGGATGTTCATACAATTTCAATTTTATACATTAACCACTAAATAAATATGCATATAAGAAGGCAAATCCAATCAAAAAGCATTTGTACCAATCTTTTCCAAAATCCTAAAAGGATCATACCCGATTGGTTTTAATTTCCTGCCTTCACCTTTCAATCTTTCTTTGTTGATGTGAAGCCAAACCTGATCATCCACTTTAAATTGATGATCAACTTTGTGTTTGTCATGCCTAGCCTTATATTTATCTTGGATCTTCTCCAAATATTCTTGAACAAATTTTTGAATCATCTAAATCCTCTAAATGAACTTTTTAGCCTTCTCAACATCATTGTTTCCATCCACCACTGGGTTAGATTCTTTTTCAAAAGAGAAATCCAAAAGAGATACAGGAAAATAACCAAAACAAGTATCAAAAGGAGACTTTAAAATAGAAGAATGTAAAGAATGGTTATAGGAATGTTGCACATAATATAGATGTTCATCCCATAATTTAGGACGTTTACCACAATACCCCCTACATAAATGTACCACTATATGGTTGACCACTTCTGTTTGCCCATCAATTTGGAGATGAAACGTTATTCTTTTCTTTAGCTTAGTATCCATAAATTCCCACAAATTTGACCAAAACTCACCAACAAATTGAGCATCATGATCAGATATAATATAAGTGGGTAACCCAAAATGGATCCAAACATTCTTGAAGAATAAATTTACAATATCCTTGCCTATAATCTGTTTAGTATAAGGAACCAAAATACACATTTTTTTGAACCTATCCATAACCACATACAAATATTCATTTTTTATTTGTGACATAGGTAAACCTCCTAAAAAATACATAAATTTACCTTCCCAAGGATGGTTAGGAATAGGAAGAGGTGTATAGAATCACAACTTTTAGTTACTAGGTTTACTTGTGGAATAAAGAATTTAACCTTTGATATATTTAGATACATTTTATCTCATATGGGGCCAATATCAATATCTTTGTAAATGTGCAACTATCTTACCAATGCCAAAATGACCTAAAATAAGAGCAGTGTGAGATTATCTAATCATGTGAACTCTTTCATCCTATGGAATACATATTTTTCCAAGATGATATAAAATTTAATTATTCACATGATAGTCAAATTATTTTATTGATTTACCATTTATCAAATCTCCATAGACATCCTTAAAATCAACATCTCTAGCATATTGTTCCTTATATATTTCATTAACAAAAGGACTATGCTAAAAAATAGTAGATGCTACAATAGGAGGTCTAAAAGCATCTCTGCAACCTTATTATTTGTTCCCTTTTTATACCTTATAACAAGATGAAACTGCTATAAAAATCACATCCATCAAAAGTGTCATGATTGTTGTAGTTTGGATTGTGATTGAATGTATTGTAAAGAATGATGATTTTTATGGATGATTATCTCTTTGCCCATAAAATAGTGTTTCTACTTTTTCAAACTCTATACCAAAGAATAAAACTCTTTATCATAAGTAGGATAATTTTTAAGTGCACTTGTAAAGGTTTCCAAATGAAAACACATTGGTTTCTTATTTTGCATTAATACTGGCCCCATTGCATACCCACTATCATCAATTTCTATCTCAAAAGATTGCCATAAATTAGGAAATGCAAGAATTGGGGTTGTACTTATATTTTCTTTCAAGGTATTGAAAGTTTTTTCATGCTTTCATCCCCATTGAAATATTTTCTTAACACTTGTTAAAGCATGTAAAGGAGATGCAATATAAGAGAAGTTAGCAATAAATTTTCTCCAGAATTGAACTACTCCAAGAAAAATTCTAACTTCTATTGCATTATTAGGCCTTGGCCAATTTACTATGGATGAAACTTTTGTAGGGTATGTTTTTAATGAACCATTCCTTACAACATAGCTTAAATAAACTAAATATGTTTTTGCAAATTCACATTTTGACATCTTTAGGAATAGTTTCTCCTTTTGAAAAGTATCTAAGACTTTTCTAGATGTATTTAAGATGATCTTCCCATGTGTTACTAAAGATTAAAATGTCATCCAAGTACATAATTACAAAATCATCAATAAATGGTCTTAACACATAATTCATAACCCGTATAAATGTAGTAGGTGTATTAAAAATCTCAAAGGGCATAACAAGACACTCAAAAAGACCTTGCTTAGTTCTAAAAGTGGTTTTCCAAGTATCACCATCACTTATTATTATTTGGTGATAACCACTTCTCAAGTCTAGCTTAGTAAAATACTTTGCATATTTTAAATGATCTAACAAATCATCAATACGAGGAAGAGGGTAGCAATTTTTAACCATGATTTTATCCAATGCTTATAAGTCCACACACATCATCCATGTACCATCCTTCTTTGGTACCAAAATAATAGGTGAACCACATGGAGAGGTACTTGGTCGAATAACTCCTTTCTAAAGTAACTCCATCACTTGCTTCTTTATTTCTTCATTCTCTACTACTAACAACCTATGCATGCAAATATTAGGGAGAGATGTATCCTGCTATAATTGAATCTCATGTTGGATTTCCCTCTTAGGGGATTAACCTTGTGGTTCCTAAAAAACACCATTGTAGATAGAAATAATATTTTTTATTTTAAATTGATGTTTAGGATCAAAAACCTATAAGGCCTTTGATTTTTCACTATCCTTGGCTTTTAAAATCATGAGAACAAAAATCTTACTTGAGTTTATAAGTCTTTTCATTTGTCCTATAGAGACAAGAGTCAAATTAGCTCTAACACGTTAGGCTCTTACTATGTATTCAATCCCATCCTTTACAAGCACATATTTGTTCTCTTACCTATAAAAGATTACCTTTATATCATATAAGTAAGGACTACCCAAAAAAATTCCACAAATATCCAAAGGGACTACATCTAGCTCTACTTCATCAATGAATTTAGAAGTACTAACAAACCTCAAGGTGCATGTTTTTATGACCTGTAATTTTGCATCATCACACACCCATCCCAAAGGATATAGTTTTAGATGTAGCTTAGTTTTGGTCCTAACATTTTAACAACATCTTATAAAATAAGATTATCTTGTGATCCACTATCAAAAAGAGTATCTATTTTAGTATGCTTAGATATAACTCTTATGTGGAAAAGGTCATTTTTTTCATTCAACATGTTTAGATTTAGTTTTAGAAGATGAAGTAATAATATAAGGTTTAATGTTAGAAGAAGAAGAAGTTAAATATTGTAGACCCATGGTAGTAACTTTTGTTTCATCACTAGAATATGATCCCAGGTCCTATTAGACCACATCATTAGCCTTCTTTTCCTTTTTAATCCAAAACTTCTTTGACTTGAGTTCTGGATGGAGTTTCCAACATTTGGCCTCATCATGATTCTTCTTGAAATGATTACAAAAATCTTTTTCTTTTTCTTTCTTAATAGTGTAAGTAGACTTACCCTTACCCTTTCCTTTACCTTTACCTTCGTTTTCAACTAGCTTGTGAGATTTATTTACACAACCTTCTTTGGTCATCTTATCCCTAGCTTCCGTATGGGTAGCTTATACACAGACTTCATCAAGGTTAGAAGGATTAAACATGATAATAGTATTTCTTAAATAGCTATACAAACCTCCAATATATTTCATTAATATTTCTAGGCTGTAAAGAGGAATGCCTAACATTAATGCTTTTTTTCTAAACTCCTGATTATAATCCTGCACACTCTGACCTTTATTCTATCTTAAAGTCTACCAATCCATAGTATCTTGCTTCATATAACCCAAAGGATATAATTGTTTTCATTGTTTAGAAACAAAATCATTCTAGGAGGAGATTATCTTACCATGTTGCTTGAGATCCTCCTGAATCTTACACTCCCACCACATGAGTGTTGTGCCACTCATACATAGAGTATCCAACTAAATCTTAGCTTCTTCACTAAGAATATTTTGAATCCTACAATATATCTCAATATTCTTGACCAAGTTATCCAATTTCTCTGCACTGAGCTCACCATTATAAACTAGAAAATCAAATCTAATATCTAATTTCAAGTGTGGATAGTTTTACCATTTGCAGAGGAAGAGGATTTCTTGGAAAGTGAAAAAGGCATTTATTATATTTTGGTTTTATCTTCCTTTTATTTCTCCTTTTTGTGTTCCTCATACATTTCTTCAACCATATTTTTCATGTTCAGGAAGGCATACTAGATTTTTTCCTCAAACATGTCTACTCCCATACTTGACTACTAGCTTGTATGTTTTGCACCAATTTAAGGATCAAAATCTACATGTTATCCTTCACCACATCTTGATCAAGACCTGGTTAACATATAAGACTATTAAAATTTCTAGACAATGTGTTAAATGGCTTTGATCCCAAGCTCTAATACCAAACTGATCTAAAAATTTAAGTTATAAAAACTTTATACAGTTTGCTTGGATTAGATTTAAAAACACTGAATATCAATTTTCAATTCCCCCCTAAAATAAATTCCAAAAATTGATTTTAATTAATTTCATAATTTAATTTTGGAAATTGAAATAATTTTAGATCACAGAAGAAATATAAAAACAAATGACATAAAGAATTTGCTTACAGGGTTCACCAAATGGCTATGTCCTTGGGTCCACTCTATGAGTGTTTCAATCTATTAAAAACTCTTTGAGAATGATTACAAAAATATCTTTGAGTAAAAATAATACACTTTCATACCAGATATCTATATTTGTAACACAAAATAAACCTCTATAATTTTATCAGAGGTTCTTACTGCCTCTGTAACTAGATATCTCTATGTAAAAATTTTCTCTATATAAATCCACTAATTCTCTACCAAAATCCTTCTTCTTCTTTAAAGCCACTTGAAGGTATATATATTTCTCAAAACTACTTGGTGTTGGCTGGGCATTAACAAATTTACCTAGTGGGGCACTAATAGTTTCCCTAAATTAGGATTTTTCTTATTTCAAAAACATAGCATTGGGTTTCTGGTATTTCTTACTACCTGTATTAAGTTTTACTCAACAGTCATTGGTTAACAAAACCAAATCCCAAAAATGGAGTTCAACATCGTTGGCAATCTACGCATTGAACTAGGCATGGATAATAGTGTTGAATTAGCACCAAAGCTAATCCATGCCATCATTAAATAATAATCCATTGAATAAGCTAATAATGTGTAAGCCTTGGTTGGATTTTTCCATGCCATTTCAGATTGGCATCATATATTTGCTATTTATTTATTGTGGTAGTTAGATTTGGCATCAAATTATAAAATAAAAATGTTATTGAAGTCTATGCTACCACACCATGTGTCTTTTACTACTCAAAAGTAAGTTTAGGCTAGCATGATTGTGAGATTATATCTCACTATTTCTCATGAATAATCACTAAGCATATTTGGAGCCTTTTATAATATAAGGACCTCTATTACAAATTATGCTTTTAAATGTATTGGGGTACACAAGTAAAACTTCTACATGAAGTTTATTTAAATCATATGAATTTCACACAAAGTTTTCAATTATTTACAATGAGAAAAAGTATATAGAAGGAGAAGAAACACATGGCCATCAGGAAGTGGCATTGTCATGCACACTCCCCTTCAATGGCAACTCTAAGAGGCCTAACATTACATGAAATTGACAAAACTTGGTAGCACCAAGTGGTTTTGTGAAGATATCTACCACTTGTTCATCTATAAGACAACACTGTAGATTAATATCATCACTAAGGACTTTCTCTTAGATAAAATGCACATGAACTTCAATATGTTTAGTTCTTTGGTGTGGCATTGGATTTTTAGTCAAAGATATATAACTTTAGTTATCACAATGAAGGATGATACTTTGAAAAACATCCAAATGAAGTTATCCCAACAACCTTCATAGTCACATGGATTATTTAGCATCTTCTATAGCACTTCTATACTCAACTTTTGTAGAAGAAAGAGAGATATTAGGTTGCTTCTTATTGCTCCAAGTGATAGAACCTACACCAAACTTAAACACATATCTAGAATTAGATTTGCGATCTAATATATCACTAGCATGGTCAACATCATAATAACTATATAAATTAATATTATCAATGGAAGAATAAAATAAACTAAAATCAAATTTTCCTTTGATATAAGGAAGAATTTGTCTAGCTAATTTTTAATGACCCAAATATGGATCCTGTATAAATATAGAACAACACTAATGACATATAAAATATATGTACTAGTAATGGTTAGATAAATCAAACTTCCAATAAGCTATCTATACAAAGTAGGGTTATATTTTTCACATACAGGTTTAGGATCAAGTTTAATACCAACTTTAATAGAAGTAGAAGAAAATTTACAATCCAACATATTAAACTTAACAAGAAGGTTATGTGCATACTGAGATTGTGATACAATAATTGAATTTTTATCCAAAAATATAGTCATTTTAAAAAAATAATGTATAATGCTTAAATCAATCATTTCAAAAATTTGACTTAGTTTATCCTTATATTTAAGAATTAAACTAGATAGATCGCTAGTAATCAAAAATCATCAACATATAATACAATTAGAATCAAATGATCATTTGTAGTTTTAACAAATAAATCATTATCTGAATAGTAGTTAGAAAAACATAATTCTTTGAAAAAAAAAGTAATTTTAGAATATCAAGCTTGAGGAGCTTGTTTTAAGCCGTACAATTTTTTTTTAAACTTGCATACATAATGTTATCTATTATAATCACTGAAACCTTTAAGCTAAGTCATATAGATTTCTAAAATCACCATTTAGAAATGCATTCTCAACATCTATTTAGTGGATAACCCAACCATTTTGGGTTGCAAGAGCAATAAAATGTCTAACAGTATTCATTTTTGCTATAGGATCAAAGGTATCAACATAGTCAATCTTAGGTTTTTGAGTAAACCCAAGAACAACTTATCTATCTTTAAAATTGTCAATTTCACCAATTAAATTATATTTGATCTTATATAGCCACCTACAACTAAGAATATACCTTTTAGGTGGAGGGACAAGGTCCTAAATCTGATTTTAATTAAGGAATTGTATTCAATTTGCATAGCAACATTCCATCCATCATCTTGAGTAGATTCCTCAAAGGATTGAGGTTCACATTCATATATAGTCATTAATGCATGATAAAGATATTGACTTCTAGTTAATTTATTAAGGTTATTAACATTAGAATATTGAATTAAGGATTCTACCCATTTAGGTCTTTTAGATTGAACATAAAATTTAAGAGGTTACTCAAACTCTAGGTTATCCATAACTAGACCAAATTCCTCAAGGGTATCCATTTCATCACAAGAAAAAACATGGGATTCAAGTTCATCAATAGAAGAACATTGAAGAGAATCCATAGAGGGTTCACAATTTTCTTTTTGAGAATAATAACATTCCTATTCTTAATGATTTGATGTTTAGAGGGATAATACACTCTTAAACCTTTTGTCTTACCTCCATGTCCTACAAAAATTCAAAAATAGAAAGTGAGGTCAAACTTATTCCTTTTAACTTTAGGGAGAAAGATAGAAGCATGTATGCCAAAGATCCTAAGATGAGGAACACTAGGTTTTTTTAAGTCCAGATTTCTAAAGGGGCAGAAAGATGTAAGGCTTTAGTAAGGAATCTATTCAGAATATGAATAATAATGTTCATGGCTTCAACCCATAAGAACTTAAGAATTTTTGCAGACTGCAACATAGTCTTAACCGTTTCTATGGTTTTTCCTTTCAATAATACCATTTTACTGAGGGGAATAGAGAGTTATTAGTTCCTTTTAAATATATAATGAAAAAAGAATCAAATTCTTTACTAACATATTTTCCATCATTATCAATTCTTAATCTTTTAATAGAAAAATTAGATGCATTTTCAACATAAGCTTTACATTCTTTAAACTTAGACAAAATATTAGATTTATTTTTAATAAAATAAGACTAGATCATTCTAATGTAATAATCAATAAATGTAATAGTATATAATGAACCATTAAGATTATAGCTTCAATAGGTCTAGCAACATCACTGTGAATTAAATCTAAAGGATGAGAGGAATTCACATCATGATTCTTGTGAAAGGGGTTAGTATGTTGTTTACCATGTAAACAACCCTCACAAGTTTCACGATGAGAGGGGATAGAAGGAAGTCCAACAACAAGATTGTTCACAGACATATCATGTAAAATTATAAAATTAACATGTCCTAATATTTCATGCCATAATTGAGATTCATTCTTATTATGAGATGAAATTAAATATGCAGAAGAAAAATAGAAGATATATAAACCATTCTTTTGAATACCTTCAATAATCAAATAACTAGATTGATTTCTAATAGACCAACTATCTTTAAACAATGTTACAATGAAATTATCATTAATAAATTAAGAACAAGATAATAAATTCTTTTTAAGCTTAGGTACATACAAAACATCATTAATAACAATATTTGAAAATTTTATTTTTTCTTGTTTAGTTGCTTCTAAAAAATAATTATCTTCTAAGTAAATTCTTTCAGATATATCTCTAGAATCACATAAAATATCAGATAAGCATGTCATATGGTGCGATGCAGAACTATCTAAAATCTATTCATTCTCATTTGAAGCACATAAAATAACATATAAAGTAATAACATTTGAATCCTAATTGTTATTTTGATTAAGGTTCTGATTTTTCTACTTATTTTGATTAGTTTCCTTCCCTTTGTTATTTTTGGAAGATTGATTGTTAATTTTATCCTTCTTTTTATAACAGGTTTTCATTCTTTGACCAAATTTATCACATAAATTATAATTTCTATTAAATTTAGGTGTATAATTCTTATTACCAGATTTTTTATTCCCATATTTGCTTTTAGAATAATTAGGGTTAGATTTATGGTTTTTCATCTTATCAGACACATTATTTAATGTGAAAAGTGTCTGAGTGGCATTTTATTTAGAATCAAAATTTGTCATAACTTGCTCTCATTGAACTAGGAGAGTAGACAAAGTGGTAAAATTAGGGACATCTTGCTCAACTTGATACTTAAAATTTAAAATTAAAATAAAATTTCTAAAATTTTCATAAATATTTAACTAAATGATAAAATAAAGAAACTAATCTTGAATCAAATTACAATTACATCCATCTAACTAAGCTTTAATGTTTTTAATTTTAACAAGTAAATTAATAAATTTTTTATCACCCTTCATAGGTGTAGTTAGAAATTTAAAGATTAATTTAATAATCTTTGAAAGGAGAGTGCCTTCATGCATGGATTCAAAGAGTTTCCAAGCATCGCTAGGAGACTCCTAATTACCAATGTGGAGAAAGAATTCATCCTTAACACTTCTCAAGATAATGGACATAGTTTCTTGAGATTTTATTTGAAATATATTGGTAAGCTTAGGGGTTACATCTCATTTAGAAGGGGATTTTTTAGTCTCAACGACAATATTCTATAATTTACGGCCCATAAATTTATTTTTAACATAATTTTTTTATATATTTCAATTATTTCCATTAAGCATTTGAGATTTATCTATAAAAAAATGAGGTGAAGCCATAACTTACCTTTAAATAAGATAGTAAACAAATGTTTGAAATAAACCCTTATTTAATGTGAATTTAACTCAAGTTTGTAAAATAAGTTAAATCACAAGTACAAATATATTTAATTACATAATTTAGATGCTAAATAATGCAAAAAACTGAATTCAAAGTACACAAATCTATGTGTCGAAAGAGTCACACTCAAAATGACCACCTAGGCACTATTATTAAAAAATGTGTAAAAAAAATAACATAAGGCTTTATCATAAAAAATGGACCACTCCAATGTCTCTGTAACATGTAAAAACCTTAAGATTGACTGGCTACAAGACTATGCTTGCCTAGGTTTTGACTAGATCAAATGTCACATGAAGGTCAAAAGGTTTACCTAAGATTTTGAATGCATGAAAGATAACACACAAACCAAAATTTGAAATTCAGATTAATTTAGTTTGAATTTAATTTGACAAAAAAAATTAAAAAAATAAAAATAAAATTAGGGGGGATTTGAACACAAGACCTCCCTTGTGACAAGCTTTTAACAAAATAATGCTACCAACCCTTATAAGAGTTTACTTGAGATTTTACATGCACTAATTTAAATTTATATGTTTTTATTTGATTTTTCAAAAATATAAAAAAAACATATTATATGCATGTAAATAACATAAGTGAAAAAGATTAAAAAAATAATCTTTTTAGTAATTCTTTCTTTTTCTAAAGGTGGGCCCTGGGGTTTGAAAAAAAAGAAATTAATAAATAATTTATTTTTTAAATACTTTATCAAAACTAAATGAATTTTAAAAAATATACCTACAAATTCATGGCTATTATGTAGAATTTCAAGAGCTCAGATCTCCTTGTACAAGTCCCAGATTTGTTTAAAAATTTAGCAACCCTCATATTTTTTTGATAAACACAACTAGACCTTCAAAATAGAATTTTTGATGAAGAATTCAATAGTTTAAATTTTCTAGGCTGAAGTATGGCCCCTCTGTAAATATTTGGGAGAGCTTAAAAACTTGTACATGTACCCAAAAATCTTGAAATCTATTCTAATCTTTCAATTTTTTTTAATAATAGAAGAATTTAAAAAATTGAATTTTGACTAAAAAATAAAAATTTTAAGTTTTTTCATACATGGGCCATACACTAGGTTAGTGGCATCCTAATATTTAAATAAAACTATTTGAATATATCAAATATTGATATTTAATTCAATATACTTTACTTCTCAAGCTTCTACACTCCACAGGGTTTGATTCCATGAAATATTTCATATACATACATATATATATATATATATATATATATATATATATATATATATATATATATATATATATATATACACACACACACACACACACACACACAATATGAGATCTAGAAGTGTAAAGGAATAGGAAAAGCATATGAGACAAATGACATAGATATTTTAAGGTGGAAAAACCTCCAGGAGGTAAAAAAATCCACGAGTGATATTTAATAATTGAGAAACAATAACCTCAATACAAATTCTTCCACCATCTCACTTCTTCACAAAATGGCCTTCACAAAACTCATAGATTGAATATGATAAAAATAATTCATATTCAAATGTATATTCACAATAGGGGTAAAATCCTATTTTATAGTGAAATTACAAAGAAGGTGATCATTGTAAAAATAATGGGCCCATGCATCCCGATAAAGTCATTTAATTAAATTTTGGTAACTCATTAAATAATTATAACTTTATTATTTATTTTCATGAGTTTTCACCTCATTTTAATAAATAATATATTATTATTATTTAATAACTTTACCAAGGTTAAGGGTCAATAAGCCTACTTAAGATTAAATGCTCTAACACTCTATTGACCATTTTGACCACAAGTCAAAATGAGTCAACCCCCTTATAGTCAATTTTTTTTATAAGGGTCTAACATAGTGTAATAAGGTGTTTTGTAGGTTATTTAATGTAATTTAATGTCATTTGTGCCTTGGTCATATTTTAATTAAGTCTTATGCCAACTTGAGTCACTTAGGGGTCCTTTTGGGGTCGTCTATGAAAGTCGAATGGTTTTTAAGGTGTAAATGTGTTCCCAAACTTATTAAAAAATCCAATTTGTCATATTATCTATCAAGAATGCTATTTCATTTGAAACTTGTAGGTTCTTTAATTGAAAATCAAGGAACAACTGCAAAATAAGGAGTTTCACAAGGTGTACGACCTATGAGAGAGAATGTCATGTGGGAAGATATTTTAGGATGGATATTCAAATCCGTTAGACTTATTTACATGATTTACATACTTTTAAAGTTCCAAAAGTAGTCAAAAACCATTTTGTTCTCTTATCGCTCCACCATGCACATAGAGCCAGTCAACAAGTTTATGCTTGGTACGGCTAGTTGGAGAAGTTTTAGACTAAACACCTTTGGGGGGTGATATTACACTCAGAGATATCTATTTTAATAATAATAATATTTCAAGGATTTGTCAACTATGCTTTATGAATCATCTCTAACAAATTGACTGTGTTTTTTTTGCTCATTGTTTCCCAGACCCTATGGGTTTTATTCTTTTTTGAACTATTCCATACATATAAATTGGTGATTTTGCATAAAGATCATGTTGATTAAATCCTTTCATGTTCTCCATATTTGGTCTCACATTTATAATGGACTTGATATCTCAAACAACTCACTTTGCAGGAGGGTGTTGATAGCGAACTTGCATTCAAATTTCACCATTTGTATAAAGTTTCTTTCTTTGCAATGGCTTCAATCCAATGTAACATGATGTATCAATAATTTCAAGGTTTAGGTAAATATCCTTATTTCAAATTTTAAACCTCCAAGGTTAATATCATAAATGTTGTAGTTTAATGGGATGCACAGTCAACTCCCAACTCCTTTTCACTCTCAATCATGACTTGTAAAGGCTCTAAAAACACCCATAAAAGTGTGATGAACATTTAAAATTTGTGGTATGTATTATATCAAAATTATGTAGTTATTTAATCCTTCAAATGGTAAGGAAGGTACTATGATAGTCAAATACAACACACACAAAATCTACCATGAATGTGTACCTACAGGTACCATGGAGAAAGAGTGTCACGTTGGAATGAAGATATTTTAACTTGTTATAAGTCATAATTTTTTTAAGGGAATCCATTTTAAATTTTGAATAAGTTATAAATATTTTTGAAGGATCATACACCATATGTATGGTTCATGTTTCTATTCATGGTCTTACCTACAACCCCAACAACACCTACAGGAAGGTAGTAATGCTAAAATGGAATTTTGGATCTTGATTTTGGTCTTACATGGTGAAATATATGTTTTTGTACAATTTTAAAAAGTCTAAAATCCATGTAAGTCTTATATCCCATGCTCACTACCTTAAATCCCATATATTATCTTATACTTGCAAAGTTCATGTATAGGTGGCACCATAGAGAACTGAAAGTGTTGTTTAGAGAAGATTTGATATGCTTGGAAGCTTCCATGAGGTTTGTGGGATTGATTGATAGTATGATAAATAATCTTGAAGCCTAAGGTTTATATTCTAGAATGGGAAACCATGATCAAAGATGAAGTGACTATATTCAGGGATCAAGTCCCTAAAACATGTAAAATAGAGCACATGGCCATTTTATAGAGATCATATGACAAGGTTAATAAGAGTTGAGAGGTAAGTAAATATGCATAGCTTGTAGCCTTCATATATTATAAAATATTTGTAAAATTAATGAGGCATTTGAATATTAAAAAGTAGAAGTTAGGGGCCTCAAATTTTTCCAATTGTCCATTAAGTTCAAACAGTGTCATCTACAGAATTTGAGCTCCAACTACACCTTTTCACTCAAGGTTGCATTATTAGACCATGCCTCCATGATAAAATATTTATAGGTAATTTAAGAAGCGTTGATGATCAAAATGTCATTTAAAGAGGATAATATATAATTTTTTGACCCTATTCACACCTACATGTGTGCCTAACTTCAAGACACTTCACCTACAGTTACGTACAAACTCCCGCACCATTTGTAGAAAGGGATTAAGCATGGATATATCAAATTTAGTTGATTTAATATGATTAAAAATGACTAATAATATCCCAAGGTGATGTGAAACATATTCCAAGAGGGATATTCACTTACAAGATCTTACTCATTCTAATATAGTTGACTATGTTTGACTGTGGTGAATAGTAAGCAAGTTTGGGGATAGTAAGTGTTGGCATTATATAAGTATGATATATGGGTCCCAAAAAATGTGTAATTACCATAGGATATTTTAAATATACCTATAAACATTTCATATAAATTTTAACCATGTAGGGCCACCTACAAGAAAGAGAAATATAGTCATAGTCATATGATCTCAGTCTAGGCCAGTCAAGGTAGGGTGTGAACAAAACAAAGTTTGAAAGGATCCTAATACTAAATGTGTTTTAATGACATAAAAAATGATGTAATGACCTAAAAATACCATCATTATATGGGATTAACATGGAGAGAGGGATCCAATCAAGCAATACATAGTTCAAACCTTAAATCTTGCACACAAGACCCTTCTTCACAGTCTATCTTGGGTTTTGAAGGAATTAAAGGGGAAAATGATATGACCAAGGGAAAAAATATTTTATATATAATCTCCAAAACATTTATAAGCCCCAAAAATAAAAATTTTATCTGAGGAGAAAATGAAAGTACCCTCTATTTTGTCTCAAATAGAGGGTACTTCCATAGAGCACAAACTCTATAGTCTTGGAGAGTGGAGATGATCAGGTGAGTTAGGAGATAATTGGACCTTGAAAGGATTTGTGAAAAGTTTAATTACACCCAGGAAAACATGATAAAACTTTCATATGAGGGATAATCTCAACAATGTGGTCTAGACCTTCAAGGTTACAGTCAAACCTATTATGCAGGGTTTTGGCCTAAAGCCCAAATGCGAGGCCAATGTCACTTCTAACCTCAGGTGAGCTCTAAAATGAATTATAACATGTTTATTAGGGATTTTTAGATGTGTAAAATATTATAACCTATAGATAAGCCTCCAAGTAATCCACTTTTAGTTCAGAGACAACTTAGGCCTATACAAAATGAGGAATCAAGCTCGATAGGGTGACTTTAAGGACTCACATCTTCTTAGAGAGTGTGCATGGAGGTGCAAGGAGTTCGAAGAAGTTGAAAGGGGTATTGAGTATTACTCTTTTGTAATTTGTTTTTATTTCAAATTTCATAATTTTATGAACAAATCTCAAGAGTGAAAAGGACCTAAAACCCTACAAAACCCTGAATAAGGCCTTAATGAAGGAAATGGAGGGGAAGAGCTATCCTAATGGACAATAATGGAAATGAAAGTGTTTGAACCTTGTAGGGGAATATCTAGAGACCCTTTTAATCAACTTTAGGTGTTCCCTATCTATACAAATAAGGTACATAATTGTTTTTTTTTTTTTTGAGTTTTTTTCAGGTTCTAAGGACTTTCAAGAGAGGAAACCTACTTTGAGAGGAAGCTTAGGACTTATACTAACTAACTATGACCATTTTATACATCTAAAAATATATTAAGTATTTATATTATCACCTTCATCTTAGCCTATCAAACTTGGCAAAGTGAGCAAGATAGTGAGAGGTGTGAAAACTTCAAATGGATGACCTTTCAAGGTGTATTTGATCAATCTAAGGCCATGGAGGGTCTTACCAAGTGTCATTTACTCCTTTGTATGATTTTCATGGAAAACTAAAGCCAATTTTAAGGCCAAGAGTGAGGGGTGAATGATGAAGATAGTTTTCTTGTGTATAATGAGAAGTCTTATGCCATATTTCATGAATTTCATAACTTAGAGGGCCATTTGTCCTATCAAACCTTGCATGGTCCATCTCCTAATTCATTCTCATGCGCATATAACTCTTCCTCTCAACATGACAAGTGTTCGTATGACTCTTGAACTTATCTTCTCCCACTTCTCTCTCAAATTCTATAAGTATATACCATTTTAGCCTTTGTAATCTAATTCCAGTCCATGTATGGTGAATCCCTACTAGAATGATATTCTATTTTATCTTTTAATATTAATGCAAGTTGATTTTGAGTTCAAAAACAATTGTCTAAGTGTGCAAAGTGATAATCTTCTATCCTTTATTCCCTTATTTTCTCATGTTTATATAAGATCTCTTATTCTATCAAGTCATATGAAGTGTGGTCAAGTGTATGTATCTATCTTTTAAGTTTAAAATGAATATTAGTGTCTACAACTAGCCTATGGTTTACTTACCTTGGATAGCCTTTCTACATCTCACCTCCATGTTGAAATACTCATAATAGAATCTCTTAGGACTTGGAAGTTAACTTATATGCCTTGTTTCTTAGTGCAGGAGATATGATGGTTATATGGAAAACATCTTGGTGTATCATCCCCTTAGATTAGTTTCATTTAATGAAACTTTTATCCCTTTTCCCCACAATCAATCAACTAGTTTAGGTAATAAGCACTTCAAGATACATTCAAGGAGCTAGCCTTTAAATCTGGAGGCTCAATTCCACTATAAGTACACACACATACCTAAAAGTGTTCCCATGTTTCCCAAATCTGGAAGAGGCTTAAACACCCTCTTCTAGGGTGCAAGATTTGGTAAAACAATCTCTTTTGTAAGGAGAATCAGGCCTGGCTCACTTGGTAACAACTTCAGAGTAAATTTTATTTAAATAACTTAGATGCAAAGGTATATCATAAATTTAAGGTTCCATACTTATTGAGTATTTGAACAAAATAGGGGTCAACTCCCTTGTTCCTTGGTGGAAGGATTAGCACTGGCCTATGGACACCCCCTTCACCCAATATTCTCCTTGGATGGGTTATAATTTACTAGCCCTTCAACATATTCTAGATGAAATACTCAACCTCAAATGGAATATACACTCTAGACATGGGGTTTGGGACAGACACTTTAACACTATGTTTCTATTATTGAGATTAAAAAGCTTATTTATTATGGTGTCTCTTTTATTAGGGCTTCCCTGTGGGTAATTGGCTCAAGCATCTAGGAGTGTCCAACCCCATCTGCCTAGATTGTTGGCACCAAAGACTATTAAGCACCGTTTTTTGGTTTTGATCTAATGCTAAATTTGCATGGTGCTAGATTCATACCCTTTTTCAACCCTTTTGACCTAGATTGTTCATGTGGAAGATGGATCTCTTCAAGGACTCAACTCTATTGCTTATAAAATACAACATATTTTGGTAGATCTTTTGAGCTAATATTTTATTTCAAATCAGGAAAGCTATAAATTATGCTTTTTTTAATCATAAAAATTTGGAACATAATTTTTATGTTATTAACAAAATAAATATTCTATCTAATGTAACTCTTCAAATTCAAATTCAAACAGACAAAGTCCACCTTTATATTCGTAGATGTCTAATCTACAATTTAAAAATGGATAATATGTTAGCTTAAAGTTTTATTTTTTATTCTTTTACATTTATGTACTTATAGTGCTAGCATTAATTTTGTTTTAAATTAATTAATATATATTTTAGTTTATATTAACTTATCAAAATAATATTGCGTAAAGTTTTTCTTTTATTACTTAAAGTTTAGATAAAGAGTAATCCCATAATATTTTGAATGTTGTTTGAATTCAAAAATTTTAATAAAGAAAATTTATATAATAAAATTTAATAGTTTTATAAATAATTTATATAGTAAAATTTATTTATATAAAATAATGGTATAAAAAAATTATATAGTTTTTATATTTTTTAATTAATTATAGTAAATAATTGAGAATACTTTATTACATAGTATATATTAAGAAAAATATTAAGAAATTTAAAATATAAAAATATTAAATAATTTAAAAAGATTAAATTTAAAAATTAATATCTTAAAAGAAATCAATATTAATTTAACATTAAAATTTTAAAAAATAAAATTGTAAATTTATTTTAATATTTTAACTAAATTAATATATTTTAATCAATATGTCTAATGGAATAAGTTCAAGTGTTATTATAATAAAACTTATGTTGAAATTCTTAAGAAATATTTTTCAACCATGTAAAAAAAAACTATCAAATAATATTATATATATATTATTCTTTAATATTATAATTATAAATATATTATATTATTTATATTTTTAAATTTTATTATTTTTATTTTTCAAAATTAATATTTAATATTAAAATTATTTTAATAAAATATTATATAAATTATATATTCATTTTAAAAATTTATCATAAAAATAATATAAAATTATCCATTAAAATTGAAAAAGAAAATACATTATCTTATCATTTCACTTTATTTTGAATAATGTCATTTCACTTCAAAAAGATGTAATATCCTTTCACTTTTAATAAAAATATTTCTTAAAAAAATCAAATATTTTTGAAATAAAAATATATAAATAATAAAACACTTAGGGGAAAAAATACCATTTCCTTTCACTTCACTTTGAAGGATGCTTTCTTCTTTTACTTTATAAAATGCTTACTATTTCTTTTACACTTTAGATTAAATTACTATTTTTCACTTTATTTTAAATAAAAGATGCTTCTCACTTCACTTTATAAGATAATTACTATTTCCTTTTCACTTTATTTTAAAACATCTTTCTTTTAACAAATATAAATAATTAATAGAAAATCCAATATATTTTTTAAGGATAAATAAATTATATTAATACAAATAATTTAATTGGTATCAAACTAGGTGGTGGTGGTGGTGGTGGTGGTGGTGGTGGTGGTGGTGGTGGTGGTGGTGATGGTGATGATGACGACGATGATGAATTGATGTTTATTAAATTTAATAGTAAAATATTTATATAAGAATTTAGAGGTGTATCTTAAATATCATGAGTTTTGATGACAATTTTATGAATATTAACTTAGAGATATATATCTATAAGCACTAAAATATTTAGACCATTTAAATTTGTCTTATAAAATCGCATTTAAATCACCTCCAAATTGTCTTTATTAAAATTTAAATCCTAAACTCATATTTAGAATCTATTGTGTGAAACATCTATAAAGGATGATGTTAAGGTGTCTTAGATCTTTGAACTTTATCTAATGACATTAAGAAAACTTCAAGAGTAATTAAGGATGACATTACGTAGACTTTAGGAATGACATCAGACTATCTTTGCTGGATGATGTGGAAATGACTTAATAGTTGATGTTATTGTGTCTTTGAAAGTGACATTGGTAATATCATTTAAAGTGATATCGATATAGGTTATTTGATGTATTTAGTATGAATTTATCTGTAACTTTATGTCTATCTCTAGCGATGATTTTGGATCACCTTTAACTAACAATTTTTTTTAACTTAATTTGTGACTTTATATCCATTTTAAGGGGGTGACATTAGGGTGTCTCTAAATGTGACTTTGTTACCTTCTTTAACCTTGTATTTATTCTTCATCTTTATGGGATGACTTTGTGGTGTCTCTGAATGTGAATTTGTTTCCCCATAAACCTAATTGTGATAACCTAATGTCATTATGGGCTCAATATTCCTAAATTAAGTGCCTTATGCATTAAGTACTTACAACAAACTAATATCATGTTAATATTGATATAACCTAATTATATGCCTTGTACAAAAACTCGATTGATTTATTTTATGGGACGATTGAATAGGGAATATTGAACCCACTAAACATATTAGTGACAACCTAATGTGACTTCAAACTTAAATTTTCATAATTGAGTGCCCTGTACAACCAATAGGATACTTAATTAGGGCATATCAATCCCCCTAAACATAATTTTGACAACCTAATATCATTTTAGAGTCGATATGCCTTAATTAAGTGCCTTGTGAAATTAATCAACACACTTGATTAGGGAATTGTTTTATGCTAGATGGGTTTTATACACAAACACAGTAATCAAAAAAACTGTATGAATGCAATGTGATAATATTTAGAACTCAGTAACATATGCTAAATTATGAAATTTCACCTATTTACACATTTGCAATAAATATAATATATACTAGGCAACCAAAAGGTAAAGAGAGTGTATCTTATTTATGCATCCAGTTCTAGACTATGATAGTGATTTAGAATCATCTAAGGATGGTGATCAGAGTCTATGTTCCATTTATTTTAGATTTTGACTATTTTTGCTTTTACTAGCTTCAGACACTTGCATTGACAATAGTTCCCTCATCTGGATGTTTTTTCCTTCTTAAAATACATACTATTTTTTAGATCTGATAGTTAAAATTTTCTAAGTTTTTGTTTCCCTTCTACTAATGTATTTTTATCCTACATGAAGGCTATCATTCCTTGTCAAATCATTAAACCCTAGTTCTTCATCTTTGGAGTGGGTATGGAAAAAATGGATTAGTGGGCTCATGGTGTCGAGTTAACCCCAAAGATCCCTTTGTCAATTGGTGTTGTGTACATATCCACTACTTTGAAGAGGGCTTCATACTAATGTAATTACTCCCTAATGTGTTGGCTTATGTGTACACAAGGGGGTAATATGTGGAAAGTGATTACATATAGTGACCTAGATTGTAACTTTGCAAATATGACTCATAGGATGATCCTTCAGTACTTTACACTCATAGATGGGTTTTCCCTATGACTGATATTGAAATAAGAAAGAATAGGGAACATTTTCTCACTTGAATGTTTGATTGAATTCTCTTGGTATGTTTCCTTGTGAGAGGTATGAATTTTCTAGGTGAGTTATGAATGAGTATTTATATTATATATATACCAAACCTTTGAGAAAATATATCACATTAAATCACTTAGGCTGACCATAAGGACATGTTACAATTAAAAATTTGGTGACTTTAGGGCATTGAACACTTAGCTAGGAGCATGACACTTGCATCGATGTAGGAATCTCATTTTAATGCAAGTGTTTTGGAAGTTAAAAAACATGTACAGGTCCAAAACTTGTAGACATAGATAATAACCATGTTTATAGCATTTTAAACAACATAAAAGGCCTGGATCATCATAATAACATTGGTTGAACTAAGAGATACATAATAGACATAGAGAGATAACAGATACAATCCTTTCAATAAGAAGGGCGCAACTATAATATGTATTTTCCAAGTAGATAATACTAAGGCACCATATAATTCTAGTTTAGTATCTACAAGAATATTGAACCCCTTAAACAAATTTACAATAAATTATTGTCATTCTAGACTTGGTTATCCCTAATTGATTTCCCCTTACAACCAGTCACCTAATAGGTTTCATAAGGCACTTAGTTAGGACACATAAAATCCCTTAAACATAATTGTGACAACCTAATGTCATTTTGGACTTGATTTTGCCTAATTCAGTGCCTCATGCAACTAATTTACTCAATTGGTTACATAGGGAACTTGATTAAGGCATATAGAGAACCTTAAAACATATTTATGACAACTTAGTGTAATAATAGATTTAATATTTTACAATTTACTACTTCATGTAACCAATCAATTTCTTGGTTCCATAGGGTAATTGATTAGGAAACACCAATATCCCTAACATAATTATGACAACCTAATATATTTTAGGATTTGATTTTTCTTAATTGGGTGCCTCATGCAATAATATCTTGAATGGCTGTATGGGGTACTCAATTAGGACATATTAATCACCCTAAACATGTTTATGACAAATTAATTTCATTTATAACTCTATTTATCCTAATTGAGTGCTCTATGAAACCAATCACTTGATTCATTTTAAGAGTCACTCAATTATGAAACATCAAGCCTCCTAAAAACATTTTCAACAACCTAATGTCATTTTAGATTATATTTTCCTTAATTTATTGCATAATGAAACAAATCACTCATTTAGTTGCATAGGGAACTTAATTAGGGCATTTCAAGACCTATAAACACATATGTGACAACCTAATGTCATTTTGACTTGATTTTACCTAATCTAGTTCCATGTGAAACCAACTGCTCAATTGGCTGCATGGAGCACTTGATTACGGCATATTGACCCCATAAACACATTTAAGACATCATAATATAATTTTATAATAAATTTGACCTAATTAAATACCCTATGCAACCAATCCCTTGAATGGTTTCATGGGGAACTTTATTAGGGAATATCAAGCTCATTAAGCACATTTACAATAACCCAAAATTATTTAAAACTCAATTTTACATAGATAAGTGCCTTGTGTAACCAATTTATTTATTATTTGCATGAGGCACTTGATTATGGCTTATTGAGCCCCCTAAACACAATTTTTATGGTAGAGTAATATAGTCATATTATTATTAATAATATGACTAGACTTAAATGAAACATTTTTGAACATGTTTTTATAGGCTTGAATATTTTATGAGCTATATCTAACCTTATTTTCATACTATAAAATCCATTGGCATCTAATCATTTTTCAATACATATGAGATTATCAAGTTGAGCATGGTAAAAAATAGGACAATTTTGGTGCCAGTTTTAGAATAAATGATAGATATACCAAACACTAGGGGGATATTGTATAATTGTTTGAAAAAACTTATATGTGAATCAAGGTAATTTGAATTACATATTCTATTATTTTGGGAAAGAAATCCCCCAATTCAAGCTCTTATGAATCAATGAAAATCATCAATCTATGTGATTGAGGGTATTATAGTGAGTGGTTTCAAGTGTATGATTGACATTGGGGCCACGATGATTAATAAATACATCAAATGGTATCTTCATAATGAGTTTTGATGTAGTATAAGTAGATGGAGATGGTTTTATTTCCATTGAAATAATTTTTGAGCTCATTTTCTTGTTGTTGAATAATGGTTTAAGTAGATGTGATTGAATTTGATTTGTTTTATCTAAAATTGGATTAATATGACACTAACATTTTATTAGATAAAACTAATAGAATGTAATTTGAATATGCAATAAGCCTAAAATATGATTTGACAACTATGTTTGTGACAAAAAGGTTTGTAGACACTATAAATCCACACACATGTGATTTTGAATGCCAAAGTACCCCTAAATTGACCCTAGGACCCCCTTGGGACCAACCTACACCCACTAAGCCTAAACCAACTAATATGCACTTAAATCCACCCAATTGAGTAACCTTGGACTTTAGGATCTTAACTCTAAGGGCCCTGACCATTAACTTTTAGGGTAACCATTGACAGTTAGCCTCGGGGACCCCTAACTATCGATGGTTATGATCCACCTCCTTAACCCAATGCATGCAAGAAATCATTAACCCACTTTTAAATATAACTTTACCTAGTTTTTATTGTGAGCCTGTGTATGCATAAATTATATTTAGATGACCTAGTTACACCTTCACTTACACCTCTTGATTATGCCTATAAGAGAAATAAGTATGGGAGGTCAAACTGATCTACAAAAATTATCAAGAGCTCAGGTACTTATAGTTTTCTTATGCAGGTCACTTAGGGTAGTTAACGTTATCAGCATCATCTATATTATCAAGCCATCTTATTTAGATCTAGCTTATCATCACCTCTTAACCAAGATTTCAAGTAACATTACTCTACTAAAATTAAGCTAGATTTCACCCATGAGGCTAACTACACCAACTGATCACCCAATCTACTTTTAGTCAGAAACATACTCATTTACTATTGTTCATATACTTTTATTTCATTTCACAATTAGCCTAGACACTACCCAACTCCCATAATTCATCTTAGAATCCCATCATTTAGCTGTTGATCAAACCCATAAATATGTAGTCAACCACTGATGGTCAAAACCCAACTATTGATGGTTAGGCCTAACCATCAATGGTCACCATCACCATCAATGATCACTTATGGTATAAAAACTAAAAAGCTAATTATACCTACCTAACCTTGAAAAAATCCATTTATCTATGTTTTTGACCACTCACATAACACTTTTAGATTTTTTGGGCCATACCCTAACCTGTTAACACTAGTACTAATCAGTTTATCATTAATTAGATCATGTATAGTCTATTTTATAAGCAACCTTTCTTGTATTCATTTCATTACCTTTTGATTATTGATGCAACTACATTATTTTTATTTTTATCAACTTGATTATTTAAGACATGTGGATTGAAAACCCCTAAGGAATCTCTTGCTTCTGAGATCTAGCTATCGCTAGGTAATAAACCCAACTACTTGTCTAAAAACAAATATTCTTAGTGTTGTCTTATATGCAGGTCATCCTCCCAAGCCAAGGAGGAGATCTTCATAGTCTTCTAATCCAAATGCACAGACAACCATAATTATTTATTTATAACACAAAATATATTTATAATTTTACTACCTTATTCTGAATAAATAGCAAAATCTAAGTGAAACATTCTGGCATACTCGATGGGGCCTAGATTCTCTACTCAATTTTTCTTTGCATTTATATGCTCTTCTCTCTATATATGCTCATAATTGAAACTAAAATCTCTTTTGGCCTTAAAATCAACTACATCCATTGATTTATTTTAATATTAGTTCACTTTGAAATTTAATCGCAATAATCTTATTGTAGCACCACTTTTTTTGCACACACTAGCCAAACCACTTTCATCAATCAAACATCAAAACAATTTGAGATAAGGCCCAACAAGTATTTCATCACCTAGAAGTCACCTTACCCTTTCCTGATAATCCTACTTAGAGGTCATTACCAAGGGGAGAACCAACTTAATTCTCTAGTTGAGCATAAACTATGGATATCAATATATATTAGCTAAGCACCTGACACCCTTATCATTGTGGGATTGTGAAGTGAGGGGGTAGGCCCCAATACCAAGACATGTATTGATTCCAATAAAAAATATTTTGAGCACCTAAACAAATTGAAACCAACCATAGACTACTTCTATAGTACCCGATCTACAAACCAATCTCTATCACACACTCTTATAAACCAAGGCATAAGCCAAAAGTGAGATTAAAACTAACTATAGGCTTAACATATTTTATAGTGTGTTCCTTGATTGCCTTGATAATTTTATATTGTCTTCTTTCTATTTAATTACTGAGTTTGTTCTGTTGTATTTTCTCTCACTTCTTATATGGTTTTCACACATCATCAATGTAGAGACTCAGCAGAACAAGACTCATCACTAGACCAACCATCCTCTTCCACCTCCTCACCTGTAGAGCACATCTCTAAACTGGAAAACTCACCTCATCCTTTAGGAAGTCCCACCTTTCCTTAGGTATTTCCCCAAGGAGACATCAACTTTACAACTTAATTAGAAAACAACCTAATTACCCTCCAACATTATCTTAACACCTCTCCTCACCACACACCAAATCTAAATCCCCCCTTAGATTCCCCACACAGTATGCCATCCCACCTCATAGAGAATGTTCCTATTGCCATGATCACTACCCGACATTTTGTTACACAAGCATCCTTGTCCATAGCCCCTTTATATGCTACGATTTCCAACTAACCACTCCAACCTACTACTACCTTTACACCTTTGACCCCTACCAATGATTCCTCTACCTAAAACTGCCCAAGAGTTACCCAATCATACCCCCCTAATTGTCAAAACACCTACCACTAACACCACCATCCTTCCATCTATTGACCCCAATCTATTGATCAATAATACTTTACCAGTATTATCATTATGTATCCCTTCTACCTCACCTCCTAATATCATGAGAGTTATCACTTCTCCTCTTATTACTAACCCAACCACTGTCTATACTCACCCTTTTGGGATCCCTCAATAGGTACCCCTGGCACGTAATTTAACACACATCCTGAACCCATAATAGTATACACTTATTTTTAACTACTAGTGTCCACATACCCTTATGTATCACCTAATCCACCTTTATCACCTAAATTTACTAGCATGACCAACCTCCAACCATCTACCAGTCACCAATACGAGACCCAACCTCAATTTCATTATCCACCTTATGACCCTTTAGGTGTACCACCCCAAGCTGACTTAATGAAGATCATCATGGATAAAATGATAGGTCTTGAGTCCTATATTTTAGGGGTTCATAATATATTGTCCTATGATCAGATCTATAATGAGCCTTAAAACCCTTCTATTCGTATCAGACCTTACTCTCAATAATGGAAGCTTCAAAAATTCACCAAGTTTTAAAGCAAGGAAGACCCCCAACAACATCTTAGGGCTTTTAAACATGAATGTTATATGATTTATTATGATGATTCCATTCTCCTTTAGACCTTCCCCATGTCTTTATCTAGCCTAGTGTAGACACCGAAATCGTGTGGACTCCCCTGGTCATTCCCCATCTTATTCTTCTTCACCTATTTAACCCTTGACGATCACTTGTTCTACCAACCTTGACCCTGGCAGCATGTAACAATGAGCAGAGAACTAAAAGCTAGACTCTGTCCTCATTATGCATCTGCCGACGACGGTCTTTACCCAGCCGATGTCCCCGACGTCTGTCACTTATCGGCCGACGTCGGCAATCCTGCCGACGTCGGTCACCATCCCGTTATCCGTTATCAGTTGCCATTCGATTCCCAATCGGTTTCCCGAAACGGTTATCGAACCGTCTCTCAAAACCGTCCCTGGGCCTTCATCAGAATCAACCCGATCGATCATTCAATCTCCTCTCTCCGAACTCCAGCATCTGGCTCTTCGATCTCTGAACTCCAGCATCCGAACTCCAGCATCCATCAACTCCAGTATCCACCAACTCCAGCGTTCGTTCTTCCAGCACTGCACAGGCAACTTCCACTATGACTTTCATCACGGCTTCTAACAGGTAAGTATTTTCTGTGTTTATTTTCATTTTCTTCTTGATTATTCTTCGTGCACTATTTCTATCATCCCGAAGCTTCAAACCCCCAGACTCGACCAAAAACCCGACCTTACTCTGTCTAAAACCTTATCCCGACCCTGTCAAGACCTTCTGCAACTCACCCAGACTCTGTCCAGAACCTGCCCCGACCGACGCCGGTCACTGCCCCGACCGACGACGGTACTTCAACCGACGTCGGCACCTTCCCAGACCGACGCCGGCACCACAGAGACCGACGCCGGCGACTGTGCAGAACAGTGCCGCTTATTAAGTACACATTTTAATTTTTTTTGTCATTTATTTCTATCATTTCATCTTTTATTATCTACTTTCGTCCAATATTACGCTTTTTATCAGTGGGTTGATATCCTTCTAGGGAGTCTTCGTACTTTCGGGATCGGGCGTTCGCCTGACAACCCACCATATCTTTGACTAATATCTTTCCGTGTTTTAGTCTCTTTTTCGCAAGTGTCATTCCTCCACAGCCAAAGAGGAGAATCTTCCAACATCTGATTTCGGTGCGCTCGACTTTATCAGGTACTTCTAGCCTTAACCATTTATTTCAGTTTCTTATTTCTTCTTTGAATGTAGAAAGCAATTTTGCATAGAAACATTCTGGCACGCCCGGTGGGACCCTAGGTCCTCCTTGGGTTCTCTCTTTCTTTCGTTCATTTAGGCGCATTAGGTTTCTTCCTTTTCGCCTCCTTTCGTCTCTTCTTAAACGACATCATAAGCAGAACTAAAATGAACATTTCTTTCTTGCACTTCTAGACTAGCTAAAACTCATATTCTTCGACTCTTTCTCCATTCGTCTTCATACAAACAAACATTTCGACTTGGACATTAAAACACTTTGCATTCATTTCTATTTGCCTGCATCTCTTAGACCACACATAGTAATTAAACTGCATATTGAATTAATCTAGATCACTTCATGTTACACGACCAAACCACCTGCACAAAATAAACATTTTAACTTACCTGAGACAAGGCCCGACTGGGATTTCATCCCCCAGCGGATACCTTACCCGTCCTGGTGACCTTGGATTTCATCACCAAGGGGGAAGCCCACTCCGTTCTCTGGCGGAGTATAATCTCTAGGCGAGGTATATCTTGGCTAAGCGAAACCAGCTAACCACTGGAATCGTGAAGTGAGGGGAACTTGCTCCTTAGCACCAGGCCACGTACCAGACCCTAACACAGACTTCTTGAGCACCATAACAAAACCCGAAACCTTCCATAGACTGCTTCTTCTAGGACCCGACTCACAAAGCCAATCTTCCTCTACACACATTCTAAGGCATAAGCCACTATAATCATAATAATTTACTTCTAGGGTTTTAGGATCTGCTTGTGTCTTCATCTTTTTGGTTCTTATCTGCTTGTTTGAGCTTGTGAGGACGTTCTTCCTTGCCTTGAATGGTTTTGACTCATAGCCAAGCCAAGGCTCTAGTCGATCACGCGAGGCATCATCCTCTTCCGTCTACCCCGCCTACAACCAACCCTATAATGGAGTTCAACTCGAAAACTGAAAGAACTCCTACCAGACCATCTCCGACCTAAACGCCTATTATCCCAGAAGGGGACCAAGATTTCACATGATTCTTGGACCTCAATACCGCAGCCTTGCAATACTATCTCGCGAATAGCCGAACGCGAGACTCCTCGGGCAATCCAATCTATGGAATGCCGACTTCTCTCCTCGAAACTGCGGCCGTATCAACGGCGTCCGTAGTCCAACCCTTAGATACCCAGGCTGTTACCTCAAACAATGACCAACCTTTTACCAACCATCCAAGTGTGGCTTCTCCTTCCATCGTTGGGCCCACTTTCACCGGGGTTTTGGCCCCCAATCAATCTCAACCCACTCAACCACTTTCTACCCCCTTTCAAAACTTGGTCGTCTCCATTCCGCCTACCCTTACTCCTATCAACACTAGGGTGGCTACCCATCCATTGGCCCATGTTACCTCTAGTCAACCTCCCATGACCACATCAAACTTAACCATGTCTTCCATCCAACCATCCTTAGTCACTTCTTCTGTCCCTACGACTAGTCATCCGTACGTTGCGCCCTTATTGGTACAACCGACTACGTCGTATACCTCTTCCAGCCTCTTTCAAGCGCCTTACAATCTAGGAGGCGCTCCACCCGCCAATCTGTCAGTAGATATTATCAAGATACTGATGGATAAAATGTCCAACCTAGAGACCTCCGTTACCAGCTCGCGCAATACTCTCTCGTACGAACAAATCTGCAACGAGCCCATCCATCCTTCTGTCCCCATCAGACCATATCCCAGCCAGTGGGAACTTCCTAAGTTTTCTCGTTTCCAGAGCAAGGAAGACCCACAACAACATTTATAGGCATTCAGACATGCCTGTTACCTTATCGCCCACGACGATGCGTTACTCTTACGCACATTTCCCATGTCTCTCTCGGGTGCTGCACTTGACTGGTACAGCTCTCTTCCCAGCCATTCCATCTTCATGTTCACTCAGCTGGCCTAGCTCTTCCTCGATCATTTCTCCATCAATATCACCAAGAAGGTCTCCATCACAGACCTCTATTCTATCCGCCAGTTTGAGGATGAATCCATTGCTAATTTCGTCGCTCGGTGGAGGGGCCTTATCAATCAACTTTCATTTTCCTTACCCCAGCCTGAGCTTATTGAACTTTTCTCTCAAGCCTATGCTAAACATATTTCTTCTACCTTGAGGGTTCAAACCTTCCGCACTTTTGATGAAGCCTTCACGATGGCTCGTAAACTTGAGTTACGTGCCGTTGAGGAGAATAAAGTCAAGTTGCGGAGTAAGAATCCCAACTCCAAAACCAATGACCCCTCTTCTAAGCCTTCCTCGTCTAATTCTAAATCTAAAGCTTTAGAAAATGCTGTGGTTGTTAGATCTTCTTCCTCTTCACCTTCAACTAATCAATCTGAACCATCCACATCTATGAGCGCCACTCGTCAATTTCAGCAGAGATACATACAGCGACAGTTTACTCCACTTGGAGAATCATACGCGTCTATGCTAGAAAAACTTGTCAAACAAGGGGCCATTAATCTCCCTCAGATCTGACCTCCACCACAATTTGATCCCTCACGCGCCATCCCTGCGTGGTATAGGGAAAATGACTTCTGTAACTACCACCGTGTTAAAGGTCATGACACGGGCAACTGTAAAACCCTTAAAAACATAGTCCAAGACATGTTGGAAAAGGGTGACCTCATCCTCGACAATCCTAACGCCCCTCCTAATCAGGGTATCAATATTTTCAAACAACCGTTCCCTAATCATCCACCAACCCAAAATAACATCCAGACCTCGACTGACAATACCCATGAACATAATATTCGAACAGTCAATACGGTCTCGCCCCTCATTTATAACCAACCCCAAGAGGTGAGTTCATCCATCAGTCCATCACATGTGGACGAACCTCTTTCACCGGCTAGTTCTCCTTCAACTTCTCTCATTTTAGAAGACGCCTCGACCTTACCAGCACCGCCAGTTTCACCATCTTCCTTCTTTCTGCCCATGGAGGACCCAACCTTTCCTACTCCTCGACCACAAGTGGAGGGCACTATCATCCCTACCCTTTACCCGCTTGAGGAGCTTCATTCTCCAGTTTCTTCTCCACCCAGGGAAGAACCTATCTCTCCTTCATCTCCAACCAAACATGAACCTGTTACGACTTCACCATGCTTTGGCCCCGAGACTACTACACCCATCTTACCTTCAGTCCCACAACCGTCAACGTCTTCTCAAGAGCCCAAACTTCATCCCGCATCTTCTCAGCCATTTTCCCGACTAGTGGAGAGACTCGAACTTCTCCCTTCTAGGAAAGTGGAACATCAGGGATTGTGGGACCGTCTCACAACCCTTCAACAAGCCCGGGCCCTCTCATCTCATGCTGCTAATCTTCCCATGGCAGAACCTCCTAAGACTATCAACAAAAATCAGATTTCTGCCTCTAAACCATCTACATCTCCATCAACCTCATCAAAACCAAAACCCTCATCTACTCCACGTAAACCTATCAAATCGCTTGGCGTTCACCCCGTCTCCAACCTCACTCATCCACAAGTGAAGGTGGACTTAAACCAAACTTCAACTAATAGTAGTCTTCAACCTAAATCACAAAAGACTGCCAAACCACAGAGGTGAACGCCTCCTCTTCCGTCACCATTGCCCTCCATTTTGGGCCCGCATCCTTCAACCCTAACCAGAGTCCTTCCCGCTCCAACCTTTAATCAAAACCGATTGCCTCCTTTGCTTCCTTTGCTGACCACTAGCCTACCCTCTCCCAAAAGGGCGATACCTCTCATGAAGAGTGTACCGTCTCAGCCTGTCATCGCACCATCAACCCAGAAGGTGGTACGAAAACCCCCTCCAACTTCGCCCAAGCAAAAGTCACCGACATCGCATACATCAATGAGCACAGATCCTTTAGTGGGTTCATACTCTTTAATCTTGCAACGACTTTTGAAAACTTCGAGCATAACTCTTCCACCCATCAAGCCTTTCCAACCTCTCGGGTCTAAACCCTCCTGGTTCGACGACACGAAGATTTGTTTATATCATCGTACACCAGGACATGACACCGAGACTTGCTGTGCCCTCAAGGCTGTCATTCACCGTTATCTGGAGAAAGACACTCTTCTCTTTGAGGACACTTTCGACCGCCCCTTGACTCCTTCTCATAAACCTTCTACCTCTTCAAATCCATCCACATCTCATCAACCGGTTACAACCCCTTCATCATCTTCACCTCCCATCTTTGAAATCAATGCCATTCAAATCACCACTAGGTCACAGAAGGACAAGGCAAAAGAAAAAGCCGCCATTCCTTGGACCTACCCTTTTGTCAATCCACCTCAACCGCCTAAGCCTAAGATTTCTATCCTTGGCGCGCCTCAACCCTCCTCTTCTTCTTCTTCTTCTGGACTAATCCATGACTCCATGTTGAAACAGCTTCACCAGACGCCTGTGAAGATTTCCCTCTACGATCTCATCCAAACCTCGCCCCAACATCGTCAGGCCCTCATCCAAGCCCTACAGGTAGCAGAGGTCCAACCCGAGGATCCCCAGCCACTTGCTGCCCTTGTCCACTCCTTAGCCCCTATCACCTCCATTACATTTAGCGATTCTGAGATTCCCTCATCCAACACGGAAGATCAGGACACCGCCCTCTTCATCACTGCCTATATCGATCGAACATGCATTAAACGCGTTATGATCGATGGGGGCGCTAGCATCAACATCATCTCCACCCATGCCTTTGATCAGTTGGCTCTTCCCAAGAATTGCATCTCCAAAACTGATGCGATCTTGCACTCTTTCAATGACACTACTGCCACGACCATTGGCACAGTCATCCTTCATATTCGCGTAGGTCCACGCACAGTCCCGGAGCTCTTCTACATCATCGAAGGAGAGTTCCAATACAACATCTTGTTGGGCCGACCCTGGATCCGCGCCATGTCCTGTGTCCCCTCCACCCTGCACCATTGTGTGAAGTTTGAGCATGACGGACAAGTCCACACCATTCCTGCTGACCCTTCGCCCTTCAAAACATGCAACACCACCTACCGTCCAAACGATGTCCTCATTCCTATCAAGCCGTTAACCCCGGCACTGCCTCCATCTGCAGAAGCTTCGACCAGTTTGCAACAGGCGGTCGCCCTTACACCTCCCCTTTAAGCGACAACCACAGACCCCATGGAAGACGTCTTCCAAAGACTTTCATTGGGAGAATATCGCTTGCTGGCTTTAGACATGTTCCAAACTCCATAAGAGTATGGACGCCTTCATCACAGCCCCAGCTACGACCATCGGATAGGGATGATCATACCTTATGGTCCCCCTCACCTTCGCACCAACCTCATCTATGGGGGGCTTAATCAAGCTCCTCTTGACAGTAATCCTCTTTCTTCACCTCAACCTTTCACATCAGATTTCTCATTTCTTGGCAACCTCGCCTTTGCACACACTTACCTTTACAGGTGTGCATGGAAGGGTTTTGGTTTTGGACGCTATGAGCAGGGCTCCCATCAGCCTATCCAACCACTCAATGATGACGACGCCAAGAAACGGTATGGTCTGGGATATCACGACCCCACTCAAGACCCTTTAGACCTTTGTCCTGAACCAATCCTTGACCAATTTCCTCCACACTCGCATATTTCGCCCCCTTCACCTACGGAGTCATTGGTTTCCATTCCTCCTAGTTTTTTTTCCATAAACACCATTCACCTGAACCCCTTGACTTATCAGCTCAATGGGGTATCCAAATCTCTCCCTCTCATTCTTCCTAGCATGATCGAAGATGAGTCGGCAACCATTCACACTGTTCATTGCATTGACGATGACGCCATTCTTTCTTACATGGGCGCTGACGATTCTTTCATCCAGCGCTCCCTCCCTTCTGAGACCCAGGTTATGTTAAATGAATCAACCATTGACATCAACCTTCCTTCTTCTGATGTTCCTCATGTCTTAAAGATTGGCCAATCTTTAGATGCTCAGGAGCAGCTTGACTATACCCATTTCCTCTCTGACCATAGCAAGGCCTTTGCCTGGACTTACAGTGATATGCCTGGCATCGACCCCACCATCGTTACCCATAACATTATCACCAAACCAGAGGCTAAGCCTGTCAGGCAAAAGCTTCAAAAGATGCATTCCCGTGTTGCCCTCCTTGTCAAAGAAGAGCTTCAATGCCTCCTTTTTGTTTCCTTCATCCAGCCCATCGACTATCCACAGTGGGTCTCTAACATTGTCCCAGTCACCAAGGCAACTGGGGGGATTCGGATCTACACAGACTATCGCGACCTCAACCTAGCCTATCCCAAAGATGACTTTCCTCTTCCTAACATCGACTAGCTTGTTGATCTTACGACCGGCCATGAGATGCTATCTCTTATGGACGGGTTTTCAGGATACAATCAAATCCTGATCGCTCTGGAAGATCAGCACAAGACTACTTTCATCACCCCATGGGGGACTTTCTGTTATCGAGTCATGCCTTTCGGCTTGAAAAATGCAGGCGCCACTTATCAGCGCGCCATGACCTACATTTTCCATGATCTCCTCAAAAAAATCATGGAGGACTATGTGGATGACCTGCTCGGCAAGTCCAAGCTTCGCCGTGACCATCTGACCATTCTTAGAATCATCTTTTCTCGTCTTCTTCAGTACCATGTTCGTCTTAACCCCAAGAAATGTGTTTTTGGGGTCCTCTCTGGCAAGCTTCTCGGCTTCATCGTTTCCTTCCGTGGCATCGAGATAGATCCCGCCAAGATCCGCGCTATCCTCGAAATGCCTCCCCCGACTAATCTCAAGCAGCTTCGCAATTTGCAAGGCAAGCTCCAGTCCATTCGCCATTTCATCTCGCAGCTTTCAGACCGCTGCCAACCTTTTCATCATCTCCTTAAAAAAGACGTCATTTTTACATGGGATAAGAACTATCAAGAGGCTTTTGAAGCCTTAAAACGCTATCTGGTCTCTCCACCAGTCCTCATTCCACCTAAAGATGACCAACCCTTCTACCTTTATATCTCAGCCACTCACCATTCGTTAGGTGCCATGATCGCACACCAAGACGAGCATCACCGTGAGCAAGTAGTCTATTACATCAGCCGAACACTGGTCGACTATGAAACTCGGTATACCCATATCGAAAAACTCTATTTGGCGTTAGTCTTTGCTGCTACTAAGCTTTGCCACTATCTTCTTAGTTACAAAACCTTTGTCATCACCCACATCGACCCTCTCAAGTATATGCACTCCAAGCCATATCAGAATCAACGTATGGCTCGGTGGCTCATGCTGCTTGTTGAGTTCAATCTCGAATTCATCCAGCAAAAATCTATCAAGGGGCAAACCATCACTGATCAACTAGCAGATGCCCCTCTTCCTGACAATCAACCTTCGCAGTGTGAGTTCCCTGACAAATCTATCACTGCGCTTTCCTCCGATGACACCACCTATCAAATGACTATGTTCTTTGACGGTTCCAAATGTCAACTAGGTGGGGGTGCTGGGGTTATTCTCATTCCACTCGAAGGAGAGCCCATGCCTCTGTCTTTTAAACTCGACTTTGATTGTACCAATAATATGGCCGAATACGAGGCCTTAATTTTGGGACTCCAGACCGCCCTCTCTCTCAGCATCAAGTCCATCAACATCTTCGGCGACTCGCAGCTCGTCGTCAATCAGGTCAACGGCTCATACCTCTGTAAAAATGAAATTTAGCAAAGGTATAAAAACCGTGCTGACTTTCTCCTTGCATCTTTCGACCATTTCCTCCTGCAGACTGTTCCTCGATCCACGAATAAGTTTGCTGACACCATGGCTTCTCTTGCTTCACATATCCCATCTTCCTCATCTGCATCTAGACTTTTTGTCACGGTGCGTCGTGTGCCATTGCCTTCATATATCTCTCCTCACATTCATCATGTCAACACTATAGACCCTAGTCCACAAGATGCTTGGTATAAGCAACTTATAGACTTCTTATCTTTCTCTGTCATTCCTCCCAACCTCTCTAGTAATGCACGACGAGCTTTTATCGAGCGTACTGCTTGCTATACCATGCTAGGGGGTCTTCTCTATAAGTGAGGCTTCGACGGCCTCCTTCTTTGCTATCTCACCTCCACTGAAGCATCTCAAGCCATTCAGCAAGTCCACGACGGGATTTGTGGCAAACATTTTAGTGGGAATTCGGTTGCCAAGCGCATCCTTCGTTTGGGCTATTATTGGCCTACCCTTCATCAAGACTGTAGCGACTATGTTCGGCGTTGCATCAAGTGTCAGCAGCACTCTAACTTGCTTCATCTCCCCAGTCACGCCTTACAAATTGCTCAGGATTTCTGGCCTTTTTCTCAATGGGGTTTAGATCTCATCGGTGAGATTAATCCTCATTCGTCTCTTCGTCATCAATCCATCATCACAGCCACTGAATATTTCACCAAGTGGGTGGAAGCCATTCCTCTCGTCTCCACAAAAGCCGACAAGATTGTCGACTTCATCAACACCCACATCATCTGTCATTTCGGTGTCCCTCATAAAATCATCACCGATAATGGCAAGTCCTTTAAAAACAAAACTGTCCAAAAGCTATGCGACTCCTTCGGCATCAAACTCAGTTTCTCTTCGCCTTACTACCCACAAGCAAATGGGCAGGCCGAGGCTTCCAACAAAATTCTCACCAAAATTCTCATGAAAGTGGCCAGTGACACAGGCAGGGATTGGCACATTCACATTCCCTTCGCTTTATGGGCCTACCGCACTAGCATACGAACCTCTACAGGTGCTACCCCTTTTTCTCTCGTGTATGAAACAGAGGTTGTCTTACCTCTCGAAGTACAGATCCCGTCTCTCCACATTTCTCTACATAATATCCTTTCCAACGATGACTTTCATCAAGATCGCTTAGCTCAACTTGAGTTACTTGACGAACGCCGTCTTGCGGCCCTTAATCATCTCCATGTCTATCAACGTCGCATCAAACGCACCTATGACAAAAATCTGCGAGAACGAGATTTCAACATCGGAGACCTCGTCCTCAAAGAGAATCAACACGTGACCAATATGGAGCAAAGTAAACGAGGCAAGTTTGCTCCTAATTGGCTCAGACCTGTTATTATCACGCACAAGTATGGATCAGGGACTTATCATCTGTCTTCTCTTGATGGACGCCCAGAACTTGAGCCTCTTAATGCGTTGCATCTGCGACCGTTCTACTGCTAGTCGAGTACTCGTCCACTTGACACTTAACTTGAGCTCGTCCCTTGAGCAATCCCCATCCTCTTAGTCCTCTTTCCTTTCAACCCTTTTCCTCTTAACAATTCCTATAACCCTTTTATGCTATATGGATGCTTTGTCCTCATAAAAAGGAGCCCTTGACCTTCTATAATCTTGTCCATGACTCACATTTCTATCAAAACAAATCAAGATGTCACAATATCCATGGTCACTATATCAATATCAAAATCAAAAAGCAGACTGCTCCCTCGAAGGACAGCTATACTATCATTGCTGTAATTAATAGACTGCTCCCTCGAAGGACAGCTATTCAAAAGCCCTTTTATTAAACAAAAATCTAGACCACTCCCTTGAAGGATGGCTATGACTAATCTGGCAATAAACGACACTATTTTAGAAGCTTCCCGCATTGATCAGCTTCACAACCTGACCACCAAACAAATGACATCTCTATGCAGGCTTCCCGCATTGATCAGTCTGCACTAAAAAAAAAAAAAAAGTGTCATGGACTTGACTTATAGTTGTCTTAGGGTTTCCTATAAAAAGGGGCATCGTTATCTCTGCTCTTAAAACGGGTTACCCTCTTTCCTCCTCCTATCACCCGCTCAAGGGACTTCGAGCTCACTTTAATGTCTAAGTGATTCGATTACCGCTCTAACATAACCACGGTCAACGACGTCACGCATGAATGGGGCTCTTGGTTCTCATAACCCCTATCTATGCTATCTTTTTGGTCCTTGTCAATGAAAGAGCAATATGCTTTTCACTTCTTCTACACTTTGGTCACATTCACCTTCATCACTTGTCAATCGACTCAACTCAACTCTCTTTTCAGACCATCAACATGACTTAGCCTATTCATCCTAGTTTCTATGAACACCAATACACATGGAAACTATCAACCCGCCACAATTTATGTTTAGCATAAACCAATACTTGCTGAAGCATAAATAAACCTCAATTCATTTTTAGCATACATCCATCACGAATATGCAATATTGCTAGGGATGAAAAACCCCTCAACCAATGTTGCAGAATACACCATTTGGAAAAGGCTGCAACATCTTTTTTTCTTCATCATTTCATCATAACCACGACCAATCTATCAACCATTTTAACCACCTGTCTACCACTCGAACCCTTTGTCTGAACTACATTGGTCTGAGGCCCTATCACCAGGGCTATGTAGGCAGCACTCAGTTGACATGGGGTCTTCTGAGGTTAGCTCGACCATTCTCGTTTGTTCGTCTCTCTGATGGACAAACCTTCTTTCCTTCTTTTAACCATAACCTTGTCCTTGACCACGACCCATTTTATCCCTTTGACCCTCCCTCCCTTCTAGGGAGAACTACATTGGCCTGAGGCCCTATCACCAGGGCTATGTAGGCAGCACTCAGTTGACATGGGGTCTTCTGGGGTTAGCTCGGCCACATCCTTTTGTCCATTCCTCCCCTCGACCACCAACCATTGGAGATCATGCCTATCTCCTCTGACCTCGACTACTTCCAAGACACTGTTGCCTTGGTTGTTTTTGCATGTATGCTACCTCACCGCTGGTTAGCAGAATTGTGCACAGACCTTTTTGGACCCTCACAAGTATAGGATCGCAAACCAGTTGATCCCCCCTACTTGTGGCTTTTTCGTGTTTCTAGGAGCACTTCCTGAGCCCGGGATACCTGGAACACGACGACCATTTGGAGCTTCAGCTTAGATTGAGTGACCCGATCAGTAGATGACTAAATGCTGGGGCCCAGTTATTTCAATTTTGGCACTCCTCGACCCTTGACCTGCGACACTTTTGACCTGACCATCTCGTGCAGTGGTATGCGTGCAATCACAACTTTTGCAGCGTTCACCCTCACCCCTTTTTCATCCACTCTTTGTCAAATCAGCACCCGATTCTCGGTTCCCTTCCCTCGACTCCTGCTTTGAGGGGGAATACCTCATCCATAATCGGTGCAACCTATCTTTTTCCTATTTTGTCTTGCAGTTCATTCGAACAACCAACAAGACGAAATCAACCTTATCCCTCACCTGGGGCAATCACTCCTATTTTTGTCTTGCAGTTCGTCGGAACAACCAACAAGACAAAAAGGGGCAAATGTAGACACCGAAATCGTGTCGACTCCCCTGGTCATTCCCTGTCTTATTCTTCTTCGCCTATTTAACCCTTGACGATCACTTGTTCTACCAACCTTGACCCTGGCAGCATGTAACAATGAGCAGAGAACTAAAAGCTAGACTCTGTCCTCATTATGCATCTGCCGACGACGGTCTTTACCCGGCCGATGTCCCCAATGTCGGTCACTTATCGGCCGACGTCGATAATCCTGCCGACGTCGGTCACCATCCCGTTATCCATTATCAGTTGCCATTCGGTTCCCGATCGGTTATCAAACCGTCTCTCGAAACCGTCCCCAGGCCTTCATCAGAATCAACCCGATCGATCATTCAATCTCCTCTCTCTGAACTCTAGCATCTGGCTCTCCGATCTCCAAACTCTAGCATCCGAACTCCAGCATCCATCAACTCCAACATCCACCAACTCCAACGTTCGTTCTTCCGGCACTGCACAGGCAACTTCCACTATGACTTTCATCACGGCTTCTGACAGGTAAGTATTTTTTGTGTTTATTTTCATTTTCTTCTTGATTATTCTTCGTGCACTATTTTTGTCATCCCGAAGCTTCAAACCCCCAGACTCGACCAAAAACCCGACCTTACTCTGTCTAAAACCTTGTCCCGACCCTGTCAAGACCTTCTGCAACTCGCCCAGACTCTGTCCAGAACCTGCCCCGACTGACGCTGGTCACTGCCCCGACCGACGACGGTACTTCAATCGACGTCGGCACCACAGAGACCGATGCCGGCGACTGTGCAGAATAGTGCCGCTTATCAGGTACACATTTTAATTTTTTCTGTCATTTATTTCTATCATTTCATCTTTTATTATCTACTTTCGTCCAATATTACGCTTTTTATCAGTGGGTTGATATCCTTCTAGGGAGTCTTCGTACTTCCGGGATCGGGCGTTCGCCTGACAACCCACCATATCTTTGGCTAATATCTTTCCGTGTTTTAGTCTCTTTTTTGCAGGTGTCATTCCTCCACAGCCAAAGAGGAGAATCTTCCAACGTCTGATTTCGGTGCGCTCGACTTTATCAGGTACTTCTAGCCTTAACCATTTATTTCAGTTTCTTATTTCTTCTTTGAATGTAGAAAGCAATTTTGCATAGAAACACCTGGAACTTGGATTGGTATAGTGTTATCTACAATCACTCAATCTTCTCTTTTACCTAACTAGCACATGTCTTTTTAGATCACTTTTATATGAACATTTCCAATTTGATGATGAGTACATTACCAATTTTGTTTCCTAGTGGAGAAGTTTGATCAATAAACTATTATTTTGATTTCCTTAACCCAAACTTATATAACTCTTTCCTAGAGCCTGCACCAAACAATCTCTTTTACACTTTGCATCCAGAGCTTCAGAACTTTTGATGAAGCTTTTGCCATGGCACACAAACTAAAAAACTAGGCCATAGATGAGGGTAAGCTAAAGTTAAGAAACAAAAACTCCACCTTCAAGGCCAATGAGACCTTCTCTTCCAAGATAGGCAATCAAGCTAATACCAGAACTAAGAAAAAGGGAATTGCAAATGCAGTTATCCCTTAAGACTACCCAACCACCTAATATCAATTAACAAAATTTTCCCAATCTCTCTAGCCATATCCCACACAATCCAAACCAAAGAAACAAAAAACATTTCACCCCACTTGGAGAGTCCTATGCCTTTGTTGATGTAGTGGATTTCAACTGGGGACAAGACGCCTAGCTCCTGCCCTTCCACACACAACAATGGAAACTCCCCTCTCACCTATGGGACCGGTAAAGCTGGAGGGGAGAGTCTCTAGATAAGGGCTATCTCCCTCTGATGTATCATTTAGGCCCTATTTTCTCCTACTGCTAACAACTAAAATGAAAAAATGGGGGGGGGGGGGTGAAAAGGGAGAGAGAGAGATGCTAAAAATAGAACCTAAGCCTAAAAAGAAAAGAGGTGATACACCAGAAAATGTGATCCACCTAGCCCAAATATACACTTTTCACCAAAAGGAAGCACCTATACACTTCATCTAAAGTGAGAAAACCTTCTGCATCAGTGGGTCAGGGGTCCACAGAGATACAAAGAGGGAATAACTACTACATGCATTCTGAGACACACTGCAACAGCCTATTTGGTTCACTTATACTCCTCTAGGGACACTTCTGACAGACATGTAAAAAGAAAACTCAAAAATACACCAGACGTGCTGAAATCATTTTGCAAAAGCATCAAGAAAATGACTTAACACAAAATCAAATGCATAGACACATACTAAAGATGCAACTCATAATGGAGGTAAAAATGTTGTGTTTCGATTCAAGGTAAATTTTTGGTAGCTCTGCCTTACAAGCCCGAGAGATTTTTGGGCAGAGTTTTGCCTTAAGGCTGAGAGTCAATTTCTTCTCAAAAGAGAAGTTTACAATATATAAGAAGAGGAAGAAAACTTGGGGCCTCCTGGGAAATATTTTGGTGCTCATTTCTACAAGTGGCCCATGTGCATTTTAAACCTTGGGAAGAGGAAACCATTGTTACTGATGTCATTCTACAGAAAAGGCCTGCTGGAACCATGTTGTACAATTACCAAAATTGACTTTGGCATTCAAAGATTAATGCAAGAACATGGCCACACCTCTTTCCTACAAATAGACTACAATTTGTCCCCTCATTAATGCCAACTACAAAAAAGAGGTCACACCACTGATCTGCAATAGCTCACCTACCCTTTGCCACTTGGATGCTTGTATTTTTTGCTCCTTGTCTTCTTCCTACTCTTTCAGCCCTTAGGGGTGATCTTCTAGTAGGTCGCTACATTCCTTGGGCTCCTTGTTATTTGGCACTCAAATAGTTCAAAACAAATAGATATTTCACTGTGTTAAATTTGACGTTCACGTGGCCGTCACCCAATGCCTAGTTTATTTGCTTAAATTTGATGGCTTTCAGGATGTCATCGTCCTCGACAAAATTCATCGGGTCTCTTCTGTGACTTTTTTGCTTCACGAGCTTTTGTTTTGGGCTTTTTTCTTGTGGACTAAAGTCTACGGGAATTAGCCGCTTTGACTTTTCTGTACCATCGGGCCCTTTGAAAATCCTTTCCCTAAATTCCTTTGGGCCTTTTGAAGCTCTCTCTACCCTCCGTAAGGGCTTCTGGATCTTGAATTTCCCTCTGGCTGTAGGGTACACCCTTGAACCAAGCATTGAACCAACTCATTAAACCAAAATTGGTTCAACAGTTCAATCGGTTCAATGGTTCAACCACTGTGTGCCGAGCCCATTGAACCAAATCAATGACCCGTCCATTGAACCAAGTGATTGAACTAGTTTATTGAACTGAAGCGATTGAACTAATTCATTGAACTAGTTCAACAATTCAATGAAGCACACTAAGCCCGTTGAACTTTAACATTGAACCGTCTGATTGAACTGAAAGCCGCTTGAACTAAGTGGTTGAACCAATGCCATTAAACTACCCTTTGAACTGGTTCAACAGTTCAAAGCTGTGCGCCGATGAACCAAAATGCGTTGAACTTTAACCGCTGAACCAAGGCCTTAAACTTTGCTGATGAACTCTGTGATGAACTTTAAATGTTGAACCTACATTGAACCAAAGGCGTTGAACCAAAGGCATTGAACCAAGCTTGGAAATTGAAGTGATGGACTTGAAGCGATGAACCAAGGTTTGAAATGGAGTGATTGAACTGTCGATTAAACCAAGGCTCGAACAAAGGCTGATTGAATTGTTGATTAAACTAGGCATTGAACTGGGTCAATGGTTCAACCATGCCAACTTTTCTTGTGATTTTCTTTAGGCTAATGCCTGAAGAAGCCTTGTAAAACCTAGAACTCTCTGAACTGATCCTTCATGTGCCAAAGAACTAACCTGCTGAGTCTGTAGAAATCTAAAACCTGTAGAGTCTGTAGATTTAGACCTGTAGAGTCTATAGATTTAAACAGATTTATGCAAAATTAGAAAATGAAATGGCCTAGAATAGCAGAGATAGAAGGGGACCAATTTTTGGCTTGTTGGGCAAAAAATGGTCAACAATTTGGTGACTCCCAGGGGAAGCATGCCTACTATGCTTAAAGACCAGTTGGTTTGTAGTCCATTAGGCACAGAGTCAGATGCAACTTGAACAAAGGTTAATAACAACCCCAAAATATTTGAGAATCAAACATGAAGCTTTTTACCCCAAACAAAAGGGAAACACACAAGGCTAAAAACACTACCTGTGCAAACTGCACATAGGGAAAGCAAGAAAGAAATTGAAAACAAACTACTATATGCAGCTAACCAATAATATTTGCCTCCCTCCTAGATCAAAGGGAAAATTTCTTAAGTCCCCTTCCTGGCAAGAGGACTTATGGTTCCAGGCAAGTAGCTGAATGATAAAGAGAGTTGGTGACCTACTCCTCTTACCTATCACCTGGATTGGCTAGTATCCAAGCGGATCAGATTCAAACATGCTCCCAACATATGTGTACTATGTTTATTCTTAGAAGCTTGTTGAATGTTGGTTCTTCATGTTGGGGCATATCACTGAGAAATCAGTGGCTGATGGCTCATCACCGTTAGCCCTTTGACATGTATAGCTCCCTTGCATTGCATCATGGTTTGACCCGTTTCCTTCTACTTCATTACAGACTCTATCAGACTCATCCTCTACTTCCTTTTGGCCTTCTTAAAGAAGGGTGACTGTGGTGATGTCTAAAATGGACTCAAGAAATGATTGCTCATCCCATAGAACATCACCTCTTTGTTCGAAGCTTTCTTCTTCAAGGCCTTCCTCCAAGAAGACATACCTCTCCTTTTCCTCCTCTAACTTAGGCTCTTCAGCATAGTCATCCTCCTCATCAAAGCAACAAGGAAGTTCATTGAATAAGGGGGAAGAGAGCTTACCATGCTTTTGTTCCTCCTCATATTGCTGGAACATCTGCATATATGCAAGACCTACATCTTCTCCATTGCTGATGGTGTCTTCACAAGAAGCATGAATGATGATTTCTTATTCATTATCACTCATGATAGCCTCCTGGGAAATTATAGATTGGATATTCTGCTCCTCACTCACCTCCTACAGAATAAGTTCCTCCTTGAGAAGGGGTGAAGTGGGAAAACTATGTGGAAGAGGAGGTAGTCCTTGTGCTAGAATCGAATGATTCTCCTCCTTCCACTTGGTCAACACTTCATCTATATCAGGTGTGTCCTGATATCTCTTTTGGAAATGTGTAGGTGGGGTATGTTCAGATATGGAATGTGCCATTTGGTTTGAACCGTCCATCACACATTAGCTGAGGAATCTCTCTTTAGATTCCAACTCTATAATTCTCTTAGCTATATCTTCTTGAAGGATCCTTTCTTGGAGATCATAGGAATCATGGGTAGGATTAGTTTTATCTTTTTTAATGTTTTGATCAAAACCTTTCTTCTCCTCTTTCCTGCCCCATGATTCCACTATTTCCCCTCAGGTTAGGAGGTTACCATCAGGGCGAAAGATCTCAGAATTGGAATTTGCCCTTTTGGTTGAAGGGTAACTAGGAGGGTTGCTTGGGGAGATGCCATAAAAAGGCTGAGTTTGATCAAAATTATAGGAAGGACAACAAGGTCCATGATTTTTTACAGATGGATTATACATACAAAACTGGTTTCTTAATGGCACCAGGCTGCTTAACTAGCTGATTCAACTCAAAGTCGCCATTGGTGTTTGATGTGAAGCCTCCAAAGGTTGGTCGATTTAAGAACACACCATAAATTCTTCAATTCTTTAGACACAACTTGTCCTAGTTGGTCCCACCAGGTGTGCCAAAAATTGTTGATGTAAAATATTGCACTTGGGGGTAGGATGCCTAGCTCCCGTCCTTCCACATGCAATAATGGAAACTCCCCTCTCACCTGTGGGACCAGTGAAGCTGGAGGGGAGAGTCTCTAAATAAGGGCTAGCTCCATCTAATGTATCATTTAGGCCCTAGTTTCTCCTACTGCTAAAAACTAAAATGAAAAAAGGGGGGATGAAAAGGGAGAGAGAGATGCTGAAAATAGAACCTAAGCCTAAAAAGAAAAGAGGTGATACACCAAAAAATGTGATCCACCTAGCCCAAATATACACTTTTCATGAAAAAGAAGTGCCTATACACTTCATCAAAAGTGAGAAAACCTTCTGCATCAGTGGGTCAGGGGTCCATAGAGATACAAAGAGGGAATAATTACTAGAGGCATTCTGAGACACACTACAACAGCCTATCCACTTCACCTATACTCCTCTAGGGACACTGCTGATAGACATGTAAAAGGAAAACTCAAAAATGCACTAGACATGATGAAATCTTTCTGCAAAAGCATCATGAAAATGACTTAACACAAAATCAAATGCATAGACACATACTAAAGATGCAAAACTCAGAATGGAGGTAAAAATGTTGTGTTTTGATTCAAGGTAAATTTATGGCAGCTCTACCTTACAAGCTTGAGAGATTTTTGGGCAGAGTTTTGCCTTAAGGATGAGAGTCAATTTCATCTCAAAAGAGAAGTTTATAATATATAGGAAGAGGAAGAAAACTTGGTGCCTCATGGGAAATATTTTGGCACTCATTTATGCAAGTGGCCCATGTGCGTTCTGAACCTTGGGAAGAGGAAACCACTGTTACTAATGTCATTCTTCAGAAAAGACCTGCTAGAACCATGTTGTACAATCACCAAAATTGACTTTAGCATTCAAACATTAATACAAGAACATGGCCGCACCTCTTTCCTACAAATAGACTGTAGTTTGTCCCCTCATCAATGCCAACTACAAAAAATAGGTCTCACTACTCATCTGCAATAACTCACCCACCCTTTGCCACTTTGACGCTTATCTTTTATGCTCTTTCTTCTTCTTGCTCTTTCAGCCCTCAGGGGTGATCTTCTGGTGGGTCACTACATTCCTCGAGCTCCTTTCTGCATGGCACTTAAACAGTTTAAAACAGACAGATATTTCACTATGTTAAATTTGATGTTCGCGCGGCCATCAGCTAATGGCTAGTTCATCTGCTCCAATTTGATGGCTTTTAGGATGTCATCATCCTCGAAAAAAGTCATCGGGTCTCTTCTATAGCTTTTCTGCTTTGTGGGCTTTTGTTTTGAACTTTTTTCTTGCAAACAAAAGTCCACGAGAATTGGCCGCTTTGACTTTTCTACACCTTTGGGCCCTTTGAAAATCCTTTCCCTGAATTCCATTAAGCCTTTTTAAGCTCTCTCTGCCCTCCACAAGGGCTTTTGGATCTTGAACTGCCCTCTGAATGTAGGGCACACCCTTGAATCAAGCATTGAACCAACCCATTGAACCAAAATTGGTTCAATGGTTCAATCAGTTCAATAGTTCAACCACTACATGCCGAGCCCATTAAACCAAACCAATGACTCATTTGTTGAACCAAGAAATTGAACTAGTTTATTGAACTGAAGCAATTGAACCAATTTTTTGAATCAGTTCAATAGTTCAACAAAGCAAACCGAGCCCGTTGAACCTTGACATTGAACCATTCGATTGAATTGGAAGCCACTTGAACTGAGTAGTTGAACCAATGCCATTGAATTACCCTTTGAACCGATTTAATAGTTCAAAGCTACATGTCGATGAACCAAAATACATTGAACTTTAACTGCTGAACCAAGGCCTTGAACTTTGCCAATGAACTCTGTGGAACCAAAGGCATTAAATTAAGCCTATAAATTGAAGTGATGGACTTGAAGTGATGAACCAAGATTTGAAATGGAGTGATTGACCTGTCGATTGAACCAAGGCTCGAACCAAGGCTGATTGAACTGCCGATTGAACTAGGCATTGAACCAGGTCAATGGTTCAATCATGCCAACTTTTCTTGTGATTTTCTTTAGGCCAGAGCTTGAAGAAGCCTTGTAAAACCTGAAACTCTCTGAATTGATCCTTCATGCACTAGAGAACTAACCTGCTGAGTCCATAAAAATCCAAAACCTATAGAGTCCATAGATTTAGACTTGTAGAGTCCTTAGATTTAAATAGATTTATGAAAAATCAAAAAATGAAATGGCCTAGAATAGTAGGGATAGAAGGCGACTGATTTTTGGCCTGTTGGGCAAAAAATGGTCAATAGCCTTGGTTTTATACATCTTTCACCCATTAAACCTCCTCAATAGTTTGACTCTTCTCAACCTACACCTATTTGGTATAATTATGATGACCTTTGTGCCTTTCATCAGGTAATTGGACATGATGTCAACTAGTGAAATACCTTAAAGGATATTTTTAGAGCCTTATTGACAAGGGGGAACTTATGCTGGATAATCCCAATGCCCCTCAAAATCAAGCTCTTGATATCTTTAGTCAACTTTTTCCTAACCATTCCCTTGTCGAGAATGAGGAACATAGGATGAGTGCTCTCATGATGCCCATATGATCAGCATGGTTTATGAGATACCTATCCATGAGAACCCAAACATCCAATCTACCCATTCTTCAAACACCTTGTCTATCGAGGTGATGGAGTCACCCTCCCCTCCATTAAATAACCAAACCCTATAAGTTCCCTTCTCCATAGCGTCACTCCTTGAATATTTGGACTCATCACCTAACACCTTAAATAGAATACTTGAACAAATAAATGTTTCTGATTTTCCACCTCCCCTAACTACTAAATAGACCCCCACTCTTATGTACATATTTCCTAAAGGAGAAACATCTCCATTAAGACCTACCATGGATGAACTTTGTGTCCTAACCTTATCTCCCTCACTTTAGGAGATTGACCAACTACCGACCATTCCTTCAAACCTACAAACCCAAATTTTATAACCATAACTCAAGAACTTGAACCAACCTATAAACCTTTTTCTATGTTAGTGCTGAAATTAGAATTTGCCTTAAAGCCAGACATGGATCACAAAAAAATTTGGTAGTAGTTAGGGCTCCCTTATGCTATCAAACCTGAACCTTATAGCACACCTTTGACCAATAAATCCATCATCCTCCCACCACCTTTGAAACTAATCAAAACCTCTACTAACCCCTTGCCTTCTTGACCAACTAAATCACCCATACCCCAAGTAACTAAACCACCAACCAAGCCTATTACAAACCTTGGTAACTTCCCTATGTGGACCTTAGTTCTCCCCTCCCTTAAAGTGGAATTAACCCCTTATGAACCTATTTCCAAACCTCAACCTAGATCAACCATAAAGGTAAAACTGTTGAATAGTCACATGCCTAGGGTCTTACCTCCCTCCACTTTGCTTTCTATCTTAGGGCCCCATCCATCAACCATGTCTAGAAAGTAGGTCCCTTTTAACATATGTCATCCAACACTATTTTTTACATAAACCAACCTACTATCTAATATAATGGTCTTTCTTGAGTTATCAATAGCCAAATTATCAAATTTAAAGGTTCCAATCACCAACAGACCTAAAACAAAACCATTACCTAAGAACACTGCCTCACCTAAACCTCCTATCACCAAACCTACTATCATGAAAGAACCTTTTTACCAAACAAAACCACACCCATAGACCTTTCCCACCTTTATTTGATCCTATTCAACCATTTTCAAATTTTTTTGCAAACCTCTTGCCTCACATTACCACCTATCCAACCTTTTGATTCTCTTGGTCCAAAACCAACTTGGTATAATGACCATCAAGTATGTTCTCATCATAGGACACTTGGGCATGACATAGAGAAATATAAATCTCTCTAGGCCATTATCCATTAGCTCTATAATGAAGATGACCTTGTTCTAGATTAACTTCACTCCACCCCTCTACCAACTCACCCACTAGCTATTTGTCAACACGTACCTAATTCCCCACTCTTACCTCTAAGTAATAGGGAACCTAACCAACATCCTATCACATCCCTCTCTTTTATCCACACTATCAATGTAGTCACATGAGCACAACAAAAAGATAAAGGGAAAGCCAATGTCTTTATTCCATGGATGTACCCATCTCCCTACCCTAAACCAAATAAAAACCCATTTTTTTCATCTTCAGCCATCCCTAAGGTAACCATCCTAGGCACCTTAGAGAGCACTCCTTATGAACCAATTAGGAAAATCATTCTCAAATAAATTCACTAGACCCCAGCTAAGATGAGCCTTTATGAAGTCATTTCCACCTCACCTCGCCATCACCAAGCCATGATAGATGCTATGCAAACCATTTAGGTCCAACCAAGATACTCCCAACCTATAGAGGCCTTTCTAGGTTCCCTCTAGATCTCCACTCTTGTTACCTTCAAGTATTAAAAGATACCCTTCTTCCACCTTGAAGACCTAGATCCACCCCTCTTCATCACTGCCCATGTCAATAAAACTTGCATTAAGTGGGTTATGATCGATGGGGGAGCTAGCATCAACATCATCTCTTCGCATGCCTGCAACCAACTTAAATTATCAGACAATGTCATGTTTGAGACTTCAATCATCCTTAGATATTTTAATGATACCATGACCATTACCTTGGGTACCATTATCCTTCACCTATGTCTAGGGCCCCACAAACTCCCTAAACTCTTTTATGTGGTTGAAGGTAAATTCTAATATAATGTTTTACTAAGAAGACCTTGGATATATGACATGGCTTGTGTACCTTCCACCCTCCATCATTGTGCCAAGTTTGAGCATGAAGGCCAATTTATTACCATACAAGCCAACTCAAGCCCTTTTATAGCATGAAATATTTCTTACCACCCTAATGACATTCTCCTACCTCTATCTAAAACCTCACAAGCATCCTTTACCAAACCTTCACCCACATTACCTAAAACCATTTCTTCCCCTTGAATAGAGGTATCTACCAATTATTTCATTTCCTCATACTAGATACCCATCGTAGATCCTTTAGAACCTACCTTTCAATGCCTTACCCTTAATGCCTTCAAAGCCCCTCAGGATATAGAAAGCTCAACCACCAACCATGTTACAATCCTAACATTGGAGCCATTATTTATTTAGGACCACCTAGCTATGACCCATTTTATCTATGGGGGAATTGATAGACCACTTATTGAGGCCATCACCAATCTTTCACCTAGACCATTGACCTCTAAGCAATAGAGTTGATTCCACTAAACTATATTGAATGAACCCACTAAGGATATTGACATAGGCACTACAAACAATCCCCATATTGTCAAACTAGGTCAATCTCTTACCCCTGAGAAATTTTAGGACTTTTATACCTTCTTCCAAGACCATATCATTTCATTCACTTGGTCATACACCGTTATGACTAGTATTGACCCAGCCATTGCCACCCATAACATAATCACTAATCATGATGTTAAACTGGTCTAAAAGAAGCTTCACCAAATACATCATCATAAATCCCTCATTATTAAAGAAGAACTCTAGTGCCTCCTTTCTATCAACTTTATTCAACCCATCCATTATCCCTAATGGGTTTCAAACATTGTGCCTATCACCAAAGCCATAAGGGGACTACATATTTGTGTGGACTTTCATGACCTCAACTTTGCCTTCGTAGAGGATGAATTTCCTCTACCTAGCATTGACCAACTTGTTGATCTTATTGCAGCCCATGAGATGTTGTCTCTCATGGATGGATTCTTGGGCTATAACTAAATTTTGATTTCCCCTGAAGATCAACACAAAATTACCTTCATTACCCCATAGGGGACCTTCTATTATAGATTCATGCCCTTTAGGATTAAGAATGCTAGAGCAACCTATCAACATGTTATGACCTACATTTTTCATAACCTTGTCTGCATAATTATTGAGGACTATGTGGATTACTTCCTCTAGAAATCCAAGCTTTGCAAAGACCATTTGGTCGTTCTCATAATCATCTTTGAAAGACTTATCCATTATCATGTCCACTTCAATCCCAAGAAATGTATTTTTGGGGTCGTATCAGGAAAAGTTCTATGCTTCATCATTTCCCTTTGAGGAATCAAGGTGGATCTAGACAAAATCAAAGCCATCCTTAAGATTATACCTCTGAACAACCTTAAGTAATTATGTAGTTTACAAGGGAAGCTCCAATCTATTTGGTGCTTTATTTCCCAACTTTTTGACCTAGGCCAACCATTTCATCACCTCTTGAAAAAGGAAATCTCTTTCAACTGGAATGTTGATTGCCAAAAGGCATTTAATGCACTCAAAGAGTACCTTTTACATCCACCAATCCTCACACCCCCTAAGGATGACCAACTCTTATTCCTCTATATCTCTACCACTGACCATTCCTAATGGGCAATGTTAGCCCATCAAGATGAAAAACACAAGGAACAAATTATTTATTATATTAACTACATACTATTTATGTATGAGACTCGATACACATATACAAAGAAACTATGTTTGGCTCTAGTTTTTCTGTCTATCAAACTTCACCACTACCTTATTAACCATAAAACATTTGTCATAACCAATACCAACCCACTCTAGCACATGCACTCTAAGCCCTACCAAAGCTTGTGTATGGCTAAGTGGCTCATGTTATTAGCTAATTTTGACCTTGAGTTCCTCTAGCAAAATTCATTTAAACTAGACTTCAATTGTACCAACAATGTGGCTAAATATGAAGCCCCAGTGATAGGTCTCCAAACTACCTTATCCTTAGGAGTTAGTACAATAAATATCTTTGGTGACTCATAACTTATGGTCAATCAAGTCAATGGCATTTACTAGTGTAAGAATGAAATGATGCAACTATATCAGTAACTAATTATAGAACTCCTAACATCATTCAAACACTACCATATTCAAATAACCCCATGATTTTGCAAAAAGTTTGTTGATATTATGGATTTTATTACATCATATATCCATTTAACACCGTCAAAATCCAAACTTTATATCATTATCCACCACCTCATCAAACCGTCTTACACCAAATTAGACACTCCAACCATCTTCAGTGTGGAAGAAGTTCTAGCTGACATTTGGTATCAACAAACCTTTGACTACCTTCACCTTCACATGGTTCCCTTAAGCCTCTTTAGAAATGCCCATTGAGCATTTATTCAAAGCACCTCTTTTTATACCATTATGGGAGGAATACTCTATAAAAAAGGCTTAAATGGCCTCTTATTTTGTTGCCTCCATGGTCCAGAAGCCTCACACGCTATCAAAGAGATGTATGATGGTATCTATGGTGGTCACTTTAGTGGACTCATAGTGGCCAAATGTATCCTTCATCTAGGATATTAATGGCCTACCTTGAACCAAGACTACTATGATTATGTTAAAAAATGTGTCAAGTGTCAACAACATGCTAATTTACATCATGTACCTAACAATAGACTTCGTGTTTCTATGGATTTTTGGCCCTTTTCACAATGGGGTCTTGAAATTATTGAGGAAACCAACCCCCACTCCTCACACTAACATCATTCTATCATTACCACAACTAAATATTTTACCAAATGGTTAGAAGTTATTCCCCTTATCTCAACCAAAGCTGAAAAGATTGTTAAATTTATCACCCATCACATCATCTACCATTTAAATGTTCCCCACAAGATCATCATTGATAATGGAAAATCTTTCAAAAACAAACAAGTTTAAGGCCTCTATGATGTATTTGTTTTTAAACTTAGTTTTTATCACCTTATCCCCTGCAAGTAAATGGATAAGCTGAGGCTTCTAACAAAACCCTTAACAACATTCTAACTAAAATGGTCAATGCCTCAGGTAGGGATTGGCACTGATATATCCCTTTTGCCTTATGGGCATATTGTACTAGCATCCAAACCCCTATAGGTGCCACACCCTTCTCTCTTGTATTTATAGCCAACGCTGTATTGACTCTTGATATCTAAATACCTTCCCTTCACATATCTTTGCACAACCTCATTTTAGAAGATGACTATCACTAGGAGCATCTAGCCCAACTTAAGCTACTTGATAAGTGGTATTTGGACACTTTTTCCCATCTTAATGCCTATCAAGATCAAATTAAATATGCCTATAACAAGCACCTGAGAGTCCAAGAATTCACTATTGGAGATCTTACTCTCAAGGAGAATCAACATGTAATTAATATGGAGAAAATAAAAAGGGAAAAATTTGCCTTCAATTGGCTTGGACCCTACATCATAACCCATAAGTATGGATTAGGAGCTTATCGTTTATCCTCTCTTGAGGGTAAACTAGAGCCTAAGCCTATCAATGTTTCACACCTACACCCCTTATATTATTATATAGGAACCACAATTATTTTGTTGTCTAACTAAAGCTCATCCTGTGCAACCATACTTATCTCCCTCTTTTTAGGGACAATAGACTATAATTGAATCATGTGATTATCTATCATAATTATAGCCTAATCTTAAACTATGGGTACCATGTCTCTATCCATGACATTATTATCATAGTACTTCTCATCTCTTTTAGATTAGTTCCTATGGTCTTTGGCACCTACCCCTATTTTCACCTACTAAACCTCATGTCAACTTAGTCTTGCCTTCCTAAATGTAATCCCTTGATCATGCATAAACACGTATACATTAATAAAAATCAAGCAAAATCAAAAGCAATATCAAAAGTCAAAAGCAAATCTTGAGTCACCTCTATCATTCATAGACTTCTCCCTTAAAGGATAGCCACTGACACCTCATCAAAAATTGGAAAACATAAGGTGGATTTCTCCCTTGAAAGATATCTATCAAAAGAATTTTGAATGAAGAATTTAAACTTAGACCATTCCCTTGAAGGATGGTTGAGTGAGGAATTTGTCAAAATCTAGTAATTTCTTAGAATCTTCTTGTATCAATCAACTTCCCCAATCCTAAATCAAAGTCAAAATAGAAAAAATAAAATCAAATGTAAAAGTAATTTTGAATTCCATAATCGGCTCTCATAATAGTAAGAAAAATAAAAAAGGTACAATCGATCTTCTTTAGTAGACTTCTTGCATTGGTCAGTCTACACTTTATATATAAACATAGATTTGTTTATCCTACCTCTTTGGAAACCTGCAACAAAGGCATTCTAGTCTCACTAACAGTTCTATTTTCACCCATTTTCCCTCCACATATCATATGGACGGGACTATGATCTTACTTGACACATAGTGATAAAGATACCTCTTTATAAACTAAAGCACACTAATGTGAATCATTCGAAAGGCTTATATTCACTAAGCCAATCCAAATTTGGGTTTCATGTTATTCCTTACCAATAAGAAGGCATCATTTTCCTTTTTTTAAATCTTTTTATCAATTCAAGTGATATACCTCTAAGTGATTCTTATCACCTTGCTACACATCTAATTTGTTACTTATTCCTTTTTCATCTTTAACCATATTCAAATTCTATCTCTACAAGCATGAACAAAAAATAATCACATAAAGAGCCGAAAACCATGTCAACAAGTAACCACATCTATCTATCGATGAGCCAAGGACAATATAAGTATCTATTGATGAGCCAAGGAAAATATAAGCATATCACAATAGATGATAAAACATCAAGCCATCCATTGATAATTAGCATGTCATATGAGTCTCTAAGTATATAATTATACCATCATAAAGCATAAACCAAAGCAATGAGCAAAGTACGATAAACATATCATTTACCATTAAATCCATATAGTCATGAAAAAATCCATTCCATTAATCACATCCAATAAAAACATATTCCATCATATCAAGGAGAAAAATCATAAACCTTTCTAAACATCACATGCCTATGCTACTAACTGAAACACTAATATCATCAACATAGCCATAATCATCAACATAAGCATCATATATACCATAAGCATCTATACATCATATACATTGAATTGTCAAAAAATAATACATGTGATAAGGTGTAAGCTCTCTCTCAAAAATAATATACATCTCACTAGATTGATACATAGGCCAGAATAAAAAATATAAAACATAATGATAAATGAGAACATATCGGGCCCATGGGGAACTCAAACCATTGCTACTAGCACCATCTACACCTGCACTCCCATCTGGTAGAGGCCCCCTCAAGATACCTGCTTGAGGCCCCACTACTAATGCCCACTGTGTTGGAGTCACTAGACAAGGACCACCTTTTAGGCTAACCCTGTATTACCCCCATCTCATCATTTCTAGAGACTAGTCTAAGATAATGGTCTCATAATACTAGAGCTCCTAAATAGAAAAAAAGTAATGGTCTTGAGAAATAAATCTAGCTAGTGCTACCACTACCCCCCACCTTGTTTCAATTCATCCCTCTCCTATGTCACCATAGCAAGAGTTGTCTGTGCCTGGTCTCTCACAAAAGTAACAACCATAAATTACCCCTACAAAATGGTAACCTAGCCCTATAATGTGGCAATATATCCCTATAGAGTATCCACCTATCCTTATAAGGTCTACACCTATGCCTAGGCTACTACTAATATAACCCCTCCCTTCCCATCCTGCCCCTTGGATCTACATCTATTTCCACTACCCCTCCATCATCGCCACTAATATCTATAACTACATAAATAGGATAATACCAATACATGTAACCATCTATGTATCCAAAATCATCAATGGGAGCCTTAAAAGGAAGCTCCTCAAAACCACCATCCAGAACTATCTGAATCAGTTGGGGCATCGACAACTATATCTTAGAGTGCTCCCTCATATTTTATATATGTGGACCTAACACACCCTATACCGAGATAAACTAGTACTACACTTAGTAAAATGGGATCAAATCCACCTCACCCTCATAATGACTTACTATCTATCTATAACTCTACATAGCCAGGGTCTACCTCTTGTAACCTGGCTAGATAAGAAACTAAAGATATGGCCTCCAGGTGATTTCTACAACTACTAATATGACTAGGGTACCCATAAAATAGTCAATGCCATTATCTCCACCTCCTACCCCTAATGCAACATAGTCATCATGCCATCTCATGAAACCAACAGAGAAATCTAGTTGTGTGTACCCTACCCATGGTAATGCTATTAGTCTTAGGACCTAAATATGATCATAATCCCAACAATGAATCACCATTCCTACATTGATGCCATATCTCCTATGGTGTTATAACCCCCATAGATCTCTATAAATATGGACCAGTAACATAAGATCTTATCCAAAAATTATCTAACCCAATAACAACTCTACCAATACACCCAATGACACATAAGGAAATATTCCACTACTAGAATCTAGAAGCCCAAATCAAGTAATGAAGATCATCAGCATCATCATAAGCCTCTTCTCCTTAGGAGCTATCTCATATAAATTTGTATAGCTAAACCCCCCTAAGTGCATCACTATCATCTCTATATAGGTAATCAATGAAATCATCTTGCTCCTCTTGCTCAATCTAGTAGATTGCCTCACCATATAAGGGGAGCCAAGTAATATAATGAACATCTTGAAAGAAAATAGTCATCTCCATAGTCTACAACAAAAATGTTTTAGTAGCAGCTTCCCATCTCTCAATGAGCTCTAGTATCATAGAGGCATCCCTCAACAATGGTAGTACCTCATGGCTCCTAGCCTAACCACATCCATATGGGTCCAATCCTCATCTATCATCCCTATGAGTAATGTAGGGAAGATATATGGCACATAATCACACATTTGTATATGATCTTAAGCCTGGACCAAATCACAATGCTTATTTTAGACCTTAACTAGACTTGTACACCATAACCTTAATGCTAATCTAAAAACCCTAATCCACCACCTAACTATTCACCTCAACCTAACCATATCCATTTACCATATACTCTACCTTAACCAAACACTAGCTTTTAAACACACCTTAACCCTAATTTAACCTTAAACCCTTAACCTTATCTTAAACAAACCCTAATCAATTTTAACCTACCCTAACCCTCAAGCAGACCCTAATCCACTTAACTTACCCTAACCCTTAACAAAACCTACCCCATTAGACCGTCACCCATTTGCCTAACCTAAACCCTCACCCTTACCCTTAAAAACTAAACCCTCACCTTAAACCCTGACCTAAACCCTCATATTTACCCTAAAAAACTAAACCCTCACCCTAAACCCTAACCTATCCCACCCAACCTATCCTACCTAACCACTAATGGTCATTTTGACTAGTGATGGTTGAGGAACCCTAATTCTTAGTGTGTCGACCATTGATGGTTAGACCTAACCATTGATAATCACCGATGGGTGTTCTATATCTAAAATGCCCACAACCCCCCAACCCCTTAAAAACAAAAAAAAACACAATCCCCTTAATTTACCCACCATAAATCAACCACCCACACCATAACACCTACCCATCCTATCAGTCAATTTTTTTTTCTACCAATATACCCCAAAACACAAAAAAACCCTACCTAGGGCATGTAGGTAGTAGAAATTTTTTGGGTACCTACCCCATAAACATCTAATCAAAATAAAAAACACACCTATCTAGAAAAATAAATACATCCCTTACTTCATTAGATGACCTCCTCCATGGTCTAAGCCCTCGCAATGGTGCTCAACCACATCCTCATGACCTCTACATCCTTAACCGATGAACTCCACCACACACCTCCAATCAACAAGTAGAACACACCTCAACCTGAACCGTCCTCACAAAGCACTAAAAAACTAGAGAAAAAGTCAAACAGGTGAAAGTTACAATGAGAAAATTACATTTGTGTTTTTACTTTTACCTTGCATATTTTTAGGTTTAACCCTGACCATTGATGGTCACCTTTTAGGGAACCTGATCGTTGATGGTTAGAAAACCCTAATAACCTACACTCTAGCTTTTAGCTAAAAATAACCCATTTTCACCAATATTTTACCTAGTTTGGCCCACTTTGGAGATGCCCTTCTCCTACCAACATGACGGCATCATCACCTTGCCATTGGTCTCTTTTGGCCCACCTAGCGTGCAATTTCATGACACCTTTTTCTTAGTCTTTTAACCATAGTGACACCATTACCATGTTTACCCTTTTGAATTTTTTGACACCATTACCAAATCCAAATTTGAGGGGGAACACCTCCTCCCTCTCTCAAGGAAATCAAACCCTTGATCCATACTTCAATTTTATTTTATAGATTATTCACATAAGCCTCACAATAAAAAAGGGTAAAATATAAACACTAAAAATCTATACACCTATACTTCTAAATGTCAAAGTATTCCTAAACATACCCTAGGATCCCCTTAGGATGAGCCTACACCTATTATCTCTAAACTAACCTATATGCACTCAAATCCACCCCATTGAGTAACATTGGTCTTCAAGACCTTATCCCTAAGGACCTTGACTGTTAATGGTTAGGGTGACCATTGATAGTCAACCTTGGGGACCCCCTAGCCATTGACAGTCAGGATCCACCTCCTTAACCCAATGCATACAAGTATTCACCAAGACATTTTTAAATATAACTTTACCTAATTTTTTTTGAAAGCCTATGCATGCACAAATTATATTTAGATGACCTAGTTACACCTTCACATCCACTTATTGCTTGTACCTATAAGAAAAATAGGTCTAAGAGGTCAAATAAATCTATAATAATTATTAGGAGCTTAGGTACTGAGAGTTTTATTTTGTAGGTAAATCAAGATAGTTAGCATTATCAACATCATGTATATTATTAAGCCATCTTATTGAGAGCCAAATTCTTGTTACCTCTCAACCAAGTTTCTAGATAGTGTTACTCTGTTAAAATCAAGCCAAATTTCACCCATAAGGCCAACTACACCAATCAATCACCCAATCCACTTTTGGTAAGAAACATACTCATTTACTATTATTCATATACTTTTATTCCATTTCATAATTAGCCTAGCCTCTACCCAACTCCCAGAATTCATTTTGGAATCCTATCATTCAACTATTGATCAAACCCAAAAATATACATTTAGCCATCAACAATCAGACCCCAACCACCGATGGTTAGGCCTAACTACTAACAGTCATCTTAACCATCAATAGTCACCTATGGTATAAAAATATCAAGATAATTACACCTACCTAACCCTAAACAATTTCTCTATGTTTTTGATCACTCACAAACCCCTTTTGGATTTTTTGGGCTATACCCTAACCCGTTAGCACTAGTACTAGTCAATTTATCACCAATTAGATCATTTATTGTATATTTTATAAGAAATATTTCTTATATTCATTTAATTACCTTTTGATTATTGATGCAAGTGCCTTATTTTTATTTTTATCAACTTGATTGTTTAAGATGTGTAGATTGATAGCCCCTAAGGAAGCTCTCAATTTTGGGATATAGCTATCGCTAGCCAATCCACCCAACTACTTGTCTAATAAACAAATATTCTTAGTGTTATTTTATATGCATGTAATCCTCCCAAGCCAAAGAGGATCTCTTCATAGTATTCTGATTCAAATGCATGCAAAACCATAATCAGGTATTCCTACCACAACCCATATTTCTGGTTTTACTACTTTCTTCTAAATAAATAGAAAAATATAAGTGAAATAAGGTTTAACAAATACAATGATAAATGAAAGAGGATAAAGAGAGACTTAACTTATTTTTTTCACTTCCTTGGTCTGTGCAAGTTGATTGGTTCACTAAAAGGTATGTGTAGTGAATGTATATTGTTAATTTATAGGTTTTGTGTATGTTCATGGCTTTGGATAATATAATTAGAGGGACAATAGTGGAAGTCAATATTGACCCCTATGGGTTGATCCTATCCTTGTAATGAACTAATTTATTATAATTTGTATGTGTTTTTTCGCTTCAAATAGGATTGACATACTTAGGACGAGAATGCCAATTGATCCTAATTTCTATGGGTTGATCTTATCCATGTGGAAAACTAATTTTTAAAGGACAAGATCACCATAAGCAAGATAAGAATGACAATATATTTTGTCCCTTACTAGTCAATCCTATCCTTTGATAATGAGGCTTTGAAACTTTCTTGATTATTTTGCGGTACTTAAGTAATGTGTTTTTTAACCTTTACAAACACTTTTTCATGTCTATAAGCACTTTAAATATCAAACCATAGTATCTAAAAAAAACTCTTGTAAAATTAGATGGAAAAATTGTGAAAAAGTAATTGATTTGGACTAACCTTAGTTAATCCTTATTGAAATACCACATGTTGCACCACATTTTCAATGCTCAAAAGAGGGATCAAAATCAAATGTAGTCTCCTACTTAAGTGTGTGTGTGAAATGGTGATATTCAGATATATATGCTCTTTATTATACCTTACCCCTAGAACAAACATGAAAATATAATAGTAGTCTAGATATAACTATAATAATTTAGTGTAAACAATGTATAATTTTGTATAGATATGAAAATTGCGAGAGTATTTGTTTCAAATCCTTTATAACAATTGTGTTTATATAAGAATATCCTATAATTTTAATTAAAAACTTAGTGGTGTGAAAAATGGACCCAAAATACCTTAAATGGAACTCAAAATCAATGTCTAGAGAGCAAACATGTCGAAAGAGAGATTAAAATATCAAAAGACAAGATCACTGAGAAGGGGATAAGATATAGGATTTTTCTTATATCTTGTTCCAAACACAAAATAATCTCAAAACATTAAAAAATTGTATAGATATATATTTTAAATGTGTTTTAATCAATGTGTATATGAAAAAAGGGTCATAAATCCATATAAAATAATAGATTAGAAAGGGGAAATACACAATATATGCACCATTAAGTGATTAATTTTTAGTTAGGATCCATACAAGAAACATGGTTAAAAAGTGTTTGAAAATTTTGGGTTTATACATTTTTGGACACCCAGCACCCCCCCCCCCCCCACCGCACCCCCCAACATCGCCCCCCGCCCCCCTTAAACTTGAATTTTAGTGAAACTAAAAATTCTAGATGAAAGGTAGATAGAGAATGCAAACTTGCATAGATGATTATTGTGTAGAATCATCATGTGCCTTGATGATCCTAAGTGTTCTTTAAAAATGATATGTATGTAATTATATGAGATTAATATTAAACCAAGGCTAGGGCATAACCATAATTGAAATATTAAAAATATTATTCAAGGAAAAACTACACTTGTATGTATGCCATGGAGAGATAGGAATATCGAAGGTCAAAATATGACCTAATCACCATGGAGAAGAAGAAGGAACTTGTATCATCTATGAATTTTCTATCCAAGAAAATGGATAATATTTAAAGTGGTAAATATAATGAATATAAATATTTTGAGATGAAAAAACCCAAATGTGTTGACTCTAGTAAATGTGTTTTTTGGATAATTTTCTTTTTTATTGAAACTAGAGAGTAGAGGGTGATCAAGCCCCAATTTGAAATGTACCTATATAAAACTAATTACACCAATTGAGGGATGTAAAGACATAAATTAAATTTATTAGTATTTTTAACCCCAATATGTGAAATGGGATGGAATCCATAATGGATTCGTAGGCTGAAGTGTTAGAGGGCACAAAATCTCGAAGTTATGTAGTATCCACTTTAATTGAATCAAACACTATAAATGGATTTAGGTTCAAATGTCACTTTTTTATTTTAAATAAGAGTGGATGAAATTTTAGAACATGAAGATAAGGGTTATTATTTAGAAATTCAAAGTAAAGAAAGACATCTCCTATGTAACTACCACACTATTGCGGCTAGAGAAGAATCTTTATAGAAATAAACATATAGAAACATTTGGCTCAAGGGGATATAAATACCCATTTTTTTCACATGTATAATTTAAAACACAAGAAAAACAAAGCTATTAAATAAATTATCAACAGTGAAGGTCAGTTTTACTCAAATACAGAATGTATTAACCAAGAAAGTGTCAATTTTTTTTAAAATTTGCCCAAGAATGATTTTAAGAATAATATTATATTTGAACAAGAATTTTTACATGTGATACTAAAGTTGATTAATAAATAGGATATTTAAATTCTCATAGCAGTTATGTTAAATGAAGATATTAAATTTGTGCTTTCCAAGATGAACCCAGATAAGGCCCCTAGTTCAGATGGTTTCCCCATAGATTTTTTCATAAATTTTGGGATATAATAGGAGATGATGTGGTTGAAACTATGAATGAATCAGTTTCCACCACTCAGCTATTAAAATAATTCAATCATACTTTCTTGGTTCTTATTCCTAAGAAGGAAGGGGCTATTAAATTTTAATTTTTTTGACTTATGAGCTTGTGTAATTATATATATAAGATTATCACCAAGCTTATTGCTCTAAGTTTCAATCTATCATAGAAAAAATCATTCAATCTCAGTAAGGAGGATTTTTTTGGGGCATGGAAATTCAATAGAGTGATTATGGTTCATGAAGCCATTAATTCAATGAAAAATAGTCAAAGGGTAGATATAGTGCTTAAATTAGATATAGCTAAGGCATATGACAAATTAGATTAGAGTTTCCTGGATAGAGTTATGTCCCAATTTGGCTTCCATGACAAATTTAAGAAAATCATTAGAGTTTGTATTACCACTTGCATTTTCTCTATTTTGGTAAATGGGGTGGCACATGGTTTCTTCAAAATCACTAAAGGGGTGAGATAAGGGTATCCTCTTTCCCCATTCTTGTTCATGATTATGGAAGAATCATTGAGTAGATACATTTTTAATGTTTTGGCTACTTCACAATTGAAAGGTTTTAAACCAGCAAGGTCTATAGATCTGGTGACTCATCAAAAATTTGTAGATGACACCATTATCTTGGCTAAAGAATCTATGCAAGAAGCGAGAAACATTAAAAAGTTTTTGGTGATGTATGAACAAACCTCTAATTATAAAATCAATTTTGATAAAAGTTTGATGTATTTATTCAATATGCTACTGGATATACAAGCTAAGATAACTACACTTCTAGGATGCCAAATCAAGGACCATCCTTCTTCATGTATGGGAATGCCTTTCTTTAGCAACCAGCTTTAGGTGAGAACATTAAATCCTTTGATTGAGAGATTTCAAATAAACTTGTAGGTTGGAAAGGTAATCTTTTATCACAAGTTGGCAAATTTTTATTGATTAAGAGTGTACTTCTAAGCCTCCTGATTTATATTATTTCTCTTTTCAATTTTCCTAAAGAAGTGGAGGATAAATTAAATAAAATATAATGTAACTTTATGTGGGCTAGAATGGAAGAAAGGAACAAATTTCACCTTGTTGCTTGGAATAAGGTTTGCTCCAAGGAAAGATATGGTGGACTTGGTTTAAGGAATTTGCACTTGATGAATAAAGATCTCATTTCAAAGCTTATTTGGTGTTTCATTAAGTTAAACATGTTTTGGGGTGAAATCCTTTATTTTAAGTATTCATAAGGAATGAAACTAATCTACATTCTTGTAGATGATCACTTTGTTTAGGGTTCACATGTTTGGAACTTCTTGATCTCAAGTAAGGAGTTGATAATATCAATCTATAAATGGTAGATTGGTAATGGATTCAGGGTTAATTTTTGGAGAGATATTTAGGTGTTAAAAAAATACTCTTTATCAGAGTGAAATAGGTCTACAATTACAAAAAATCATTAAGAATAAATATGGTTCCAAAGTGATGGAAAATTGGCAGGAGTTGGAAGGAGTTAAAAGTTAGAAAAAGTTGAGTTTGGATAATTTAAACTAGAAAGACACATTATATATTTCTAACCTAAATAATCTTTAGAGAAATGTGTATATTCTAAGCATCAATAGAGATGATCAAATGGTTTTTAAGGAATCTTTTAATGGGCATTACAAAGTAAAATCGGATTATCACTTCTTAGCACAAGAACCTAGTCTTAATGGCGTCTATGAGTTTTTATGAGACAAATGGATAATCCCAAAAATAAATTTATATATATGGGTTATGGTCTAGAACAATATACTTACAATTGAAAATTTAAGAAAAAGAGGTTATATCCTAATCAATATTTGTGTCCTATGTGAAGAGGACAATGAATCAATTTTCCATTTGTTGGTCAGCTACTCCTTTTTCAAAAGATTTAGAGCTATTTTTTACAAATTTAACATCTCTTGGGTGTAATCAAGATATCTAATGGAAGTGTGTTTGTCTTGGGGATGTCCATTTCAAAATTCCCTACTCAAGAAACTCTAAAAATTGGATTTACCAAAAATCATTTCGGGTATGTAGGGAGAACACAACAATAGAATATTTAGAGGGAGGAGGTGCAATAACAAAGTTACTTATAAAATATTTTTTGAGCATATTAAGGATAATTAAAATTTTGTTCCTAATAATAAAGGAAAAATATTTCTTTAATTTGAACAAATTCTAGCTCATAACGGGAAAATTGATACATATGAGTTGGGTAAACTAGATATTAAAGAAGAAATTAGGAAAAGAACCAAATGGAAACCACCTCCTTTGGGCTAGATGAAGCTCAATTTTGATGGATCTTCAAAAGGAAACTTGGGTCCAATTAGAGGATGTTAGGATGTGACGTCACTATTCATGAATCAATATTCATAGGCATTATTCATGGTCACTATTCATAATGACATGGCTTGATGGTGATGTGGATGGTTAGTGATGTGTCTTGTGAGTGATGCGGCTGATTGGTGATGTAGCAAGGCCCCATAGAGGGTATCCCATGCGTGATTAAGTTGATGTGATGGGAGTGGGGCACAACACTCCACCAAATCACATGGATTTGTCCTTAGTAATCACATGGGTGGTGTTACATGGTGAAAAAGACAAAGGGTTAGTCTAGGTAAAATTTATAAGGGACCCCATGATTACCATGTGTGGAGTGTGTCAAAAGGTGATTTTAATCATGTTTTCAACTCATATGGTCAAATGTATAATGAAGACAAGAAAACAAATTGACCTCACATGTGTGGGAGAATATTTTTGGAGCCACATGAAGTTGGTACATAGTCTTGTCTAAAGTAAAGATTCCTTGAAGACTTTTACACATGGAGATAATAAAAACACTATCGATATCACATGCACATCAAGTGTGAGTCAAAATTATTTAGTTATATTATTAATTTTCTCTCCCCTCTTTCTCTCTCTCATGTTGTAAAATTCATAAATATGAATTATCTCTCTCATTGTAATTTATCCATTTAATGGATCTATGTAACCTTTGGGCTTGAATTCTTGGAGGTTGGATCATGTAGGCTAGATTATTCTTGGTTCACAACCTAAATGCTTCAAGTAGAAGAATTGAGTGCTTTGTATGGAAGCATTGAAGGATTTTCTATGGAGGATTTGTTTTTATAAGAGAGTGATGTTGTGTTTATTAATGAAGTATGTAAGCTACCATTTTGCCCATGGTTTTTCCTTACACAATGCAACGTTTCCATGCAATCTCTATGTAATATGTCCTCTTACTTATTTTTGTTATTTGTAGATTATTTTTGCATTAATTTACTTGCACATTAGGAAATTTATTACTAACATGTGGTATCATATCCATGTTGAAAAACTCCATGTGTGTGTTTTATTTTATTGGTTGTTTGTGTGCAAGGTGAAGCTACTATAATAGGGAGAGAAACTTGGAGATTAAAGAAGGAAAAACAAGGTTTTATTTTTTGGCAGGTATCCCCTTATGGAGTATGGTGGAGGTTCTCTTGGTGAAGAACCTAATCTCTTCATGTTGATGAGGAGAATACTATAGGAGATTTGAAGAGAAAACTTAAAAAGCTTTTATAGACAAGTCAGTAGCTTACATAGTGTTCCTATTAGTGGAACAACTCTATAGTTTGAGGACAAAGATAGACACTTTTAGAGGAGGTGGGAGACAAGGTAATGACCTTTTGGTTATTGGAAACAAATATAAGGGGTGTTAATGTGGTATCCTATTGACCACATGTTGTTAGTGGAGATGATGATAAAAAAATCCATGCAAAGGAAGGAGGTACAGAAAAACCTACAACTATACCTATTTTGAAGTAGTTGAGGAAGATGAAGATGTAGATGAGCAAGTAAGATGTGGTGTTCTTGGAAGTAGAAGGCTAGTGTTGACCATTATAATTAGGGTGATGGAGTGTTGTGTATATGGTTGTGGTGATTGGCTAGATAAACCAATGAATGGAAGAACACCAGAGGTACATGTGTTGGTGTTTGGAAACATTTAGTAGAGTAGGGTGTATTGTAGGTGTTGGTTCAAAAACTTGGTAGGTTTAGTGATGCACCAAGTAGCATGATGAGTTCCCAGGAGTAGTGATTGGTATAATGTACTTGTGACATGTTGATAGCTTTTAAAGCTATGTGGAGAATTTTATTTTTGAATTCTATGATATATTATCTCTCTTCACTACTATCAAGAGTTCTACATGCACTATTTATTGTTCAAAGAATTATAGCACCATGATTCCTACATGGTGATCTCTCTTAGGGAGATAAATAAAAAGTGGTGAGGAAAATGTGTTGTTGGTTTACATTGAATAATTATATGGGTTGGTATAAATGTCACATATGTAGTACAAGAATTTTAGTACCTTCATGGGAGCCTATATGTTTTGTGACATGTTGGATACAAACCCTAATATGATCATTGTTTTGATAGCTCAATTTTAACACATGAAATGAAGGTGGTATAGAGGAACAAACCAAAGAAGGATATGCGCAAGGACATGAAAGCAAGGAATTACCCTACTTGTATTTTTTGAGTTGTATTCCTAAGAGTGTTGTAGAGGAGGAGAAGACATGTTATTGTGTCCTATGCATTAGATTCATTAGGACTAGGAGAGACTCATAAGGCTGTGCTTAACACTAAACTAAATATTCCCAAGTAGTAGGATTTGTGAGTGATTCATGGTAGAATCTTGATTAGAGGATTGGTTTATGGTGTGGAAAAGTGATTTATCACTTCAGTGTTGTAATTTACTATTGAAGAGAAGATGTTGGCAAAGCTAGCTAGTGCAGAGAAGTTTTAGTAGTGAAAGAAAACTTCTATTAGGTTTGTGTCAAGGAAAAAGAGGGCATGATGAGTAGTTGGTTGAAGAATACTTAGGTGTGGTAAAAACAAATGTATATTGACTTCAAGTTGTAAAATGTAGGATGTGAAGTCACTATTTAGAATCATTATTCATGAATTACTATTCACATGCACTATTCATGATGATGTGGCCTGATGGTGATGTGGATGGTTAGTGATGTGTCTTGTGAGTGATATAACTAATTAGTGATGTGGTAGGGGTCCATGTAGGCTATCCAATGAGTGATCAAGTTGATCTAATGGGAGTGAGGCATAACACTCCAGCAAGGCACATGGTTTTGTCCTTGGTAGTCATATCGATGGTGTCACATGGTGAAAAAGACAAAAGGGTTGGTGTGGGTCTAATTTATAAGGGACCTCATGATTCCCATGTGTGGATAGAGTCAAAAGGTGATTTCAATCATATTTTAGACTCATATGGTCAAATGGATAATGAAGACAAGAAAGTTACTATAGCAAATTGACCTCACAAGTGTGTAAGACAATATGTTTGGAGCCACATGAAGGTGGCACATAGTATTGTCTAAAGTAAAGAATCCTTGAGGACTTTTTCGCACAAAGACAAAAAAAATATTAAGATCACATGCACATCAAATGTGAGTCAATTTTTTTTGGTTTCACTATTCTTTATCTCTCTCCTCTCTCTCTCATGTTGTAAAATTCATAAATATGCATTAGCTCTCCAATTATAATTTATCCACTTAATGGATCCATGCAAGCCTTGGGCTTGTATGCTTGGAGGTTGGATCTTGTATGCTAGATTATGCTTGGTTCAAAGACTAAATTCTTTAAGTGGAAGCATTGAGTTATTTGTATGGAAGCACTGAAAGATTTACCATGGATGAGTTATTGTAGAAGACAGTGATGTTGTGTTTATTAATAGAGTCTAGAAGCTTCGATTTTGCCCATGGTTTTTCATTTCATATTGTGAGGTTTCCATGCAATATCCATGTAATGTGTCCTCTTACTTGCCTTTTAATTTTTAGCTTGTTTATATGTTAATTTACTTTCATAGTAGGAACTTTATTCCTAACAGAGGAGGCAAAATAATTAGAGATGATCAGGGCAATTTGGTTGTAACCTATGCCAAAGACATGGGTGTTATTCTAACCACTAGGTTGAAGATATTGTATCATTTAGGGGAATCAAATTGGAAAAATAATTGAGAGTTCAAAAAATAATAATTGAGGGGGACTCTCTAAATATTGTGAACTACTTGTTAAGGAAAAATGTCATCAAATGGTTCATCAAAGAAGTTTTAGAGGAAGCTAAAACTATTATGGACTCTTTACAATAATTTATCATTAAACATACTTATTGGGAAGGTAAATTTATAGTGGATTGGTTTGCCAATAAAGGAGTTAATGTTGTGGGTCAAATGAAATGGGTGGACTATGAAGAACTCCCTAGGAATCTTTTTATCAATATAAAAGATGAAGGAAAATCTAACAAACATAACCTTAGGCATATTGTGGAAGCCTCTAATTCATAGAGGAGACAATTATTGGACTCTTTTGAGTTGGGTAATTATATTATTTTATTTAATTCTTTTGGGGTCTACTGAGAAGTTTCTAGAAGTCCAAAAACATCTAATAGAATGACCCAAACACAAAATACATCATTTCTTCTTGGTTCTATTATGTGAAGCCTAATTTTTGGAACAAAGAAATCCTTTTCATCTTATGTTTTCCATAAGGGAAGAAATATGGTTTTACCTAGTAGAATAGAACCAAAAATGATTCAAGAAGTGAGGAAAAATGAAATAATTTTGGTAGTTATATAAAAGGGAGGTTTTGTTGGTTTCATAGAGGAGATAGAGGGACATGACAGTCACATTTTGATCATGTTTGAGAAGGCATAAGAGGATAAAACTATCACTATCAATGGAGTTACTCTTGACATCATAAAAGAACTCATCAACCATGTTACTAGGCTAGATACTGAGGAAACTAAAATTTGCAACTCGATGAGGGACTTTAAAAGGGACAAAGAAACATTCTTGGAGGAGAGAGAATAATTGGAACTATTGCACAATGGTTTTGATTGAGAATCCTTGTCTAAGCCATATGAAAAGATTTACTACCATTTGATGCAGTATGTAACCTTAGAAGGTAGGTTAAATGGTGATATATGGTCTTTATTTAAGATGTTAAACTATGTTAGGCATGGTATCGTCTTTAGTCTTCCTTTCTTCATTTTTAAATCAATGGAGGTTTCAATCATGAATTTCAAGCATGGAAATTATTCAAACCCAAGACATGAAGAGGTGATCTACCTCGTACATAAATACTTTAAGGGTATAAACCAAAATTATCCCAAACATTCCCCATCCCCAAAAGAAAGATGCAGAGAATGCTCGTATAGACACTACATAAATAAAAAACATTTGGATAAAATACCTTGGGAGCTACATAGATCAATAATAGTCCTATGGAGAATATGACGAAGGATGTGGAATGGAAGGTTATGAAGTCATAGTAAAATATCAATAAATGCATCTGGAGTGCTTCAAAGCCTACATGTGTTTGCTAGGGGAAATATGGCATGTAATGAAAAATGGATGACTCGATAGGAGAGTATATTTATGTAGATAATGTCAGAGATGTTTTAGGGGAGGGTATTAAGAATGAAGAGAAGGTAAATAACATGGTTTAGAAAGTTGTTCCTGAGGCTAAGAAAGGTGTGACTAAAGATGCCCTCATAGATGAAGAGAAGAGTTCTACTAATAAGCACCTGAAAGACCAAAATGAGGCTTTCAATAACTGGGTGACTTCTCTTAAGGGTAAGGATAATTCATATAAGATAGTTAAAGATTTAGATTCTCAAAAATCTATAATGTGATGGTTTATGAGTGAGATACATAGCTTAAAGGTAAGGTGAATTTAATAAAATAGGAAACCATTAGGTTGAACCAAATCTCTTAGACTAGGGAAGATGATCAATAAATTTAGAGTATCTTATTTAGGGTGGAGATTTTATAATAGGAGAATGAGAAAAATCAAAATAATATCATTTTTTTTAGTGAATTGTAACAAAGCTGATATGTATGAGGTTATTCAGAATGTCAAAAATATTCAAGCCCACCTGAAGGAACTATTTGAGCCCAAGATGATTATCAAAGAGAAAGATAAGTAGGGTCAGTGCAGTTGGTCCTAAAATGTCATGGATAAAGACAAATTGCTGTTTCAGATCGATTCAAACCTTAAAAGGATGAAAACATATTAGGAAGAAGTTTTTAGTAGTTTAGATTTAGACTAGGCCCTACTTTATTTTATTGTTTTATGTTGGTTTATGGGCTATATTTTGGCTATCTCTTGGCCTGTTTGGTCCTATTTCTTTTTTGGTCTTTGGTAGACCTTGGTCTCTCTTCTGTTTGTACTTATCCTAGGGTCTAGAGATCCTAGTTCAAAAAAATCCCCCCCTTAACCTAAATAAAAAAAGAGTGGATGACATCCATGCCCATATAATGTCTACATATAGAAACAAATTTATGGTATATGGAATAACTCTATATTTTTCTCATTTAAGTTTGAAAAATAGTGTAGTGTGTATGAATCTATATCACGTGGCCATTGATAAATTTAGAATATGTAACTATGTGTAGATGTAGATTTGTAAATTTTGATTAATTAATGTATGAATCTATATTATTCCCTCATTTTTTTAATGAATTTTTAACTATTCATGAAATATGAGTTCATATGTTTGGCATATGCCCCCATAATTTGTGCTTGAATATTTGAACCTTTTCACATCCTTTGAAATTATAATGTATATCCATTTTGAAATTGGTAATATATGATTTATAATTTGATTTCATGTGTATGGAATATGCTCCCAAAAATTGTATTAATATATAAACATTTGAGGTTATATTGTGACTTAATGATTAGTCACATATAAAAATTACATTTTCTTCATAGAATTTTGTAGTTCCCCCCCCCGCCCCCCTCCCCCCATGTTTACTCACTTTCAAGGTGGGGGATGAGTGTATAAAATTAATTGAATCAAATTACACAACAAGTTAGATAAGTTTGATTAGTTATAATGGTTATCATAATGTGTTAGGTAAATAATATCAACCATAATGGAGTATAGATGATAGAATAGTAGATAATTGTATTCAATTGTTAAATATGATTAACAAATGAAATGGTTCTTGTATCATTAAGTAAAAAATTGAATCATTTGTAAAGTTATCGTTAGTAACTACATATCATCATGGTATGGGATAAGAAGTCATATGTGTTGTGATACAATTTAAGAAACACATTTTTGATAAAATTAAATCAAGATATCACTTGTAAAAGTTTTGAGTGATGAATTGAATTATTTGTGTGATAGACAGAGTAGTTAATATTGTGAAAAAGTTAACTCATAAATTTATGGTGATTTTTGTTTTTAATTTCATTTTCATCATTGAATTATGGAAATAAAACCTTGATTTTATGATATGCCTTGTCTATGTGAGTTGTGTCTCTATTATGATTAATGTTCTTGAAGACTATTATACAAACATAGACTATAGATGATGTACTCTGTATAATAATTTATCAAAATTTCTATTAGATTGTATGGTAAGTTGTTATTTTTGGTGAAATTTTAAATTTTTTAGTGTTTTAATGTTTTTGAATTTTTGATAATTTGAATTCAAAATGTTACAATTTCAACCTAAAATGTACATAGTAGTGGATTAATTCATGATGGGTTGTACTGTTTATATTTGTAATGGATAATCCTAAAACTTTTCCCCCAACACAAGGTTGATGGGATGGAGATGGAGAAAGTAGACATGGAGGAGGTGGAAGTAGATAATAAACACCACATTCAACACAACATGTACCTTAGCATGTAACATAACCAATTGATGGAGAATCCCTAGTTTTAGTAGCTATTGTGAATGTTATATCTATTGGTGTAGACTTTTGTCTCACTAGGTTTTATCCACATGGTCTTATTTAGCTTGTTTAGGTTAATAATAGGTTATTAGGGTAAATGTACTTTAAGTCATTTTATAATGGTGAGTTGAGTTAATTACCTTTTTTTGGTGACCTAATGCCTCACTATATAATGTATCTTCCTATGAACATTTTTTCTAATGATCATTAATATAATTTTCCTATTATGAAGACAAGCTTCTTTCTTTGGATTGTTCTTCAAGTTTCACTACTCCATACAAATTCATCTCCATGCGTTTGACCCTATCTAGTTGATGCTTAATGTATTCCGATCTAACATGGTATTAGAGCTCTACTGGTAGATGATTACCATTAATTATGTTGTCAATATTGAATTTTTAATCACTTAAAAGTGACACTTGAGTGATAAGAGTGATACTTGAGACCTCTTATCCCTAAATTATCCCAAATTATTCTAGGGCCTATTTTTACACTTATCCAACCTTCTTGTGGGATACACACATCCCTAGTCATCCCCATAGCAGTCCAAAACCCTCATTCTTGCATCCTATCCCTTTGTGCCTTAGGTTCTACCATCTAGACACTATAACCATAATAGGGATAGTAGCAACACATGTCTTTAGTGTCTTGACATTGGTGTTACTCTCCTTTCCCTCTATTTTTTCATAAATGGATATCCTTTCAAATATTAGACTTCTTAGGGTTGGCCTAGACATCTTTTAGCACCCACACAAATATCAAAACAATATACATACATGAAGTTTATCTTTCTAACCATTAGATGGAAATAAAATTAAAATTACATATACAAACTCAGAATAAGTTATGCACAATTAATATTATCAATGCTTATTCCACCCTACTTCTTCATAATACCATCTAAAACATTTCTAAGCTCAAATTACTCAACTTAACTTCTTGTGGGCTACACACATCCCTAGTCATCCCTAGAGAAGTCCCAGACCCTCAATATTGCATCCTAGCCCTTTACTCCTTAGGTTATACCATATAGACACTAACACAATAATAGGGATAGTAGAAACACATGTATTTAGTGTCTTAAGATTGGTGTTACTATCCTTTCCCTCTATTTTTTCACAAACAGATATCTTTTCAAAACTTAGACTTCTTAGGGTTGGCCTAGACATCTTTTAGCACCTGCACAAACACCAAAATAGTATACATACATGAAGTTTATGCTTCTAACCAATGGATGAAAATCAAATTAAAATTACATAAATAGGCTCAGAATAAGTTATGCACAATTAATATTATCAATCCTTATTCTGTCCTACTTTAGCATACTACCATCTAAAACATTCCTAAGCTCAAATTACTCAAATTTATAGTCTCAAACATATTCAAAGAACTCAATTCAATTATCATACTAGATTAATTTTAATTTACACCAACACTTGTTTGGGGAGAACTACATTAGGATTGATCCCTATTTGAAGTATTGGAATGTAGGAAAATCTCATCACAATAGGGTGTTGAGGATGTCTAGCCTACCCCACTAACAAATACACTTTTTTGATTGTATCAACCATATGCCCTAGAAACATGGAGGATTAGGGTTTTCTCATAAAATTAAACAAAACATGCCACATATAGGGTTTAAAAACTTGTGCATTTAGGAACTAGCCTTATAGATCCAAACACAGGTGCACCCAGAAGCTTGAAACAGTCTTGCATAGAGGAAACTACCATCAAAATAGGGACACTAGTGCCATATGGTGTTACTATCTAATTAAGGTGATATTGTCTAGGAGGGATTTTGACACCTAGATCTTATTTATGACACTCAAACCAAACTTTTCCTTATTTTTTAGCCTCCAAATCATTCATCTCAGTCATTTTATAACTAAGTTATCATTACATTATTTATTACTATTTTTAAAAATAGCAAATTAGGTTAATTATATAACAGATCAGCGACTATATTTATTGCATATTTTATACCTTGATTTAATATACTAAACTATTTAACAACATAGGAGTTACATTCACCAAGTCTTAAAAGGTTAAAACATTTGGTAAATCTGAATTACTTCAAATATTGATCAAACCCTAACCATAGAAGTCTTAGGGTTTGTATCTTTTTTGTTTCTATGCTCAAATATTTATTTTAAAATCTTAGATTTGTTTTAATATTTTATTTTTTAAATATTTCATATACAAAATTTCTTAAAAGGTCCAAAATATACAATAGTCTATTTTCCTACTCCCCAACCTACAATGGTAGAATTTAACAACCAATTTGATGAAAACAATAAGAGACAATTACAAGATTTTTTTTATAAACATTTAGATATGTAATATGACCTTATCAATATTATTCACAAAGAACTTTAAAAATCAAATAATGGTCAATCTTCTACTCCCCCAGATAATAACATTGTTACACCTAAATTGGGGCCAACTCATCTAGCACAACAACCAATTTTGAATCATAAACATTTAGTGATAGCTATAACTCCTATATCTATTTAATCCTCTCCAGATGTACAATACCTTATGAAAGAGGTTCATACTCTATAGGGTAATGTGTTACATCTTGACCAGGGATTCACTAGGTTATCACATGCCTTAGATTATCATGTTATTTTAAATACACCTTTATCACATCTCATAGAAACAACTCTTTTTTCATCCAAATTTGTGGCATATAAGCTTACATTATATGATGGTAAGGGTGACCTATATCATCATCTCATATATTTTGATGTAGCATGTTTAAACTACATGTCCAATGATTATCTCTTTACTAAGTTGTTTCCATGTAGTATAAAGGACTATGCCTTATAATGGTTCTATGATCTACTAAATTAGTCTACCACTATATTAAATCCTTTAAAAGATATGTTTTTATCACACTTATACATAAAAACCAATGATAAAATCTCATATGCTCAAGTATCATAATTGAAACAAACATCAAATGAGCCTATTACAGAATATGTCTTGGGATAAAATACTATATTGGCCAAAGTTGACTAGCCCCATGGTAGATAGATAACTCTAGAACACATTTAAATAAAGCCTACTACTAGCATCACATGAAGCTATATTATTCAAGAAGCTCCCAACCTTCACAAATTTATGCCACACAGTGAAATAAAGAGAAGCAAAGCTTCTCTTTATGGTCAAACTAAGATATAAAAGTGGATCAAATTCATATGCTAAGAGTTCTAGTAAGCCTCGACACAAAGTAAGGGACACTAAAAACAAGAGTGATCTAAAAGTGATAGTTAACACAACTTTAGATCCATCTCCTCTCCTTATCTTATTAGCTCCTCCATGAAAAGTTCTTACCAACCTTCCATAATCATCAACACATGTTTTACAACATATTTTAGAATACAATGTCATATCTTGGCCTCTTATCAAAGAGGTTGATTAGACATTAAATATTCCAAATAATAATGATTCTAATACATTATATGAATATCATAGGTCACTAGGCCATAAAAAAAACCAATGCATCAACTTGAAACATAAAATAAAAGATTTGATAGAGGCTAAATTATTGATGTGGGCACACGCATAAAGGCACCCAAATTTCAACAAATAGAAGCTAAGGTATTGAAAATATTATTAGATCTATTTTAAAATCATACAATAAATGAATAAGGGGTAATTTATGTATTCATTACATGTATCAAGCATATCCACCACTAGGATCATATCACACTAATACAAATGATGCACACCCCTTACACAATATCATAGGTGTGTACTATACTATAGTTATAGTTAGACCACTCATCACTTTCTCAAAGTAGGATATTATTGATGATGATTTAGATGTGTATGCACTCTTTGTATGAGCATACATAGATCATCATCCTATTTAGAGTGTTATAGTTGGTAATGAGTCAAGTATTAACATGTGCACTATCACACTTATAAAACATTTTGAATATTTAGAGCAAGATATATCTCCATAGACATAGTTATTCATGGTTTTAGTGGCCATATTCAGAGCTCCATTAGGGAGATTTTACTTCCACTACAAGTTGGATCAACACATATAGCCATTATATTCTTAGTAATACCTAGTGCAGACATATTTGACATGTTATTGGGTAGGCCATGTATAAAAAATTATGAGCCATCCCATCCATATTACACCTATACCTTAAATATATACATGTAAATTAGGTGATCATAGTTGAGGGTCTTTCATATGAGTATCCTCTACCTATCCCATAGATAATTACATCATAGTTAATAGTTATAACATAGTTACCATCTACAACAAAATTACTAATTAAAACATAATTACCAATTGTAGAATTTTTACTAGTTATAGCTCTGATCATAGTTCTTATTGATATACCACAAAGTTTAGTAGAGCCACCAATGTAGATGAGGTCTACTCCTACATTATTTCCATAGACACATACTCTCCCATAGAGACCATTATTAGAGAGACCCCCACATCATAAATATGTTATAGATTATAGAGGGCCTCCCTCTACTCATTTTATTTTGAGATCAATATTATTAAGTATTTAGGGTTCTCAGCATAGGGTACTTATGCTAGATACAACATATCCTACTAGATAGGATACCATAGTCAGTTTCAAATATTCCTAGCACCACTTCATGGGCAAGGCCAAATATAAACCAATCAGTAAAATAGTTTTTAGGATGATAATTACATTTTCATATAACATGCATGATCACTATTCATTTATTTGACACATGCCACATTGATATCAAGTCTCCCATGAGACTTATTGGTTAGTATTGTTCCTCGCTACTTTTACATACTTTACTTATTTATTGATCCTTGTATATAGTTTAATTTTCATGTTTATTGTACATAGCTTATATCCAAAAAATACAAAAATAATACAATATTTCAAAAAACACAAAAACATTCAAAAATTTACTCAGAAAACATAAAATTATAGATTGTATGCATTGCCATGTTTACATTTATATTTTATAGACACTACATATGCTAGCTATCTTAGTATAGTTAGTTTTATCATACATACATGCTTCACTTATTTTTGTCAAGTGCTTGTAGATTTATATAAGACGTAGGTCCACTACATCAATCCATATTTGTTATTATCTACCCACTAGGGGCATATAGACAAATACACGGGTTCTTCATTTGACACATTCACCCATTTGGGTAACCCTATACATAGTTTCAATTACCAGGTTACATCTTTCTATACTCCTCTTCATAGTTTTAACATTATTATATCTTGATATTGATCATGCTTCACTTACTCATATTTTTTGTTAGCTAATACTAATTTAGACTCAGCATATATACCTCTTGGCTTATAAATAGATTTGTATTTCATGTTCATGCATAATTTAATTTCTATCTTTCCTAGTTTAGAATTGATTGTATCTCTATGCTTCTTCTATTTCAGGGCATTTGAATATGCCATTTCTCTTTAGATCTATACCACTTCTTTTCACAATATGTATGATTTGGACATGTTACCATGTCTTTATGTGTGTTTCCCTGATTATGTATGTGGACATTTGAATGTGTCCTTTTATGTGGCTCTAAACCAAAATGATTTTTGCTTGCATTATGTGTGCATTTGAACATGTCCTTGTATGTCTTGTTTTCTTATATTTAGTGACATGTTCCCATGTCCCTTGTATTATGCCCCCCAGCCTACTTTGTGTGCCTCATGTGTGTTTTATGTATGCTTTATTTTATGAATCATGGCCATGAAACATGTCTCTTATTCATTACACACTCTATTTTTAGATGTCATGAGGGACCTTATTCATCTCCCGTTCCTACATAGGTGCCATGATGGACATCATGCCCCTTCCCCTAGGTAGCTACTTAGTTATTACTCATATTTTCTATTACATAAATTTTTATATCTATATTGGAAATCTTGTGAATGTTAAACATAACATGCATCGCACATTACAAACTTATACTCAGATTATCTTACATTTTGATGTTATGTATTCACATTATATTGGATTATTATGTAGATATCATATATGCTATGACTAATACACATCTTGTATAGTTTTTAATTTTGAGGAGATTTATTTCATAGGTTCAACAACTCCTTTAAAAAAGGGGTGAATTCATATGGGTTTGTCACAGAGGTTAGGCTCCATAATGCACTCACAATACATTTTTTTAGCACACAGGCCCATATTATAGAAATTAGAATTAGGTAATCACAGTGGGAAATAATGACATAAAGATTAGTATAGTTATACAAAAATCATAATAGCTAGAAATTAACACCTAAATTGAAACACTAGTGCCACATGGTGATACTATCCAAGATCTAGCATTACTATCTAGCAGCCTCAATTTTATAAAAATCTAGATTAGCCAAGAAAGTAAAGTAGGTATAGTTTAGGTTTACACATGTTTAGTTATATATTTACCACTTTTAGCTTAGTTTATCTTAGATTCATGCCAATTTATATTAGATTCATACAAGTTTTCTTAGATTGGGGTCATCATGCATGACATGAACATTCTCATTTTTAGTTTAAATACTCAGATACATATTATTATAAATTAGTCCAAAATCCATATGCTTAGATATCAGATTTTGAGGCATGTGTGGATCACATTATTTTCATTTGATCACTTACACTTTGATTGATCAAATGGAATGACAAATTATATTTCACTCTATATGTTGTATACATTAGACATCATATTATAGGTTACACACCAGTATCATGCCTTATTCCATCTATAGTGGTTCGCATTCTTGAGTGGCCTAGAGTTCCCTAATATACCTGAGTGGTCACAAAGCTGACATTTCTAGTTACATCATGTAGTTTAAATTTTAGATTCATCTACTACACATGGGTAGGCAATGATGGATTCATAGTGTACTTGAGTTCTTAAGCCACCTACATGAGAGTGTTGGACACACCATTATTCCAATACAAACTATTCATAGGTCATAATCTAGCAACAAGGGGTGGGAAATGATGGATTCAAAATTGGATTGAGTTATTGAGCCATCCACACATGATGATTGAGCAATCCATCAACTCAGTCCAAGTTATTCATTGATTGATCACTATACACACACACAAGTTGTCATTGGGTTTATGCATTGGTTTGTATACCTAGTGAGGTATATTCATTCCTTTCCACTCTCTTATCTTTTTACTTGGATTTAATTAATTTTACTTCTTTACTCAATTTTCTCTTTTCTTTTGATGTCTCTTAAGTAAGGACTAATTTATGCACATTTTATTTATAGGCCACATAATGGATCATGCTTCATATACTCAAATCCAAACTCATGGGCTTGACCTCTTAGGTCAGTCCAGGTATGCTTATTTTTACTTTATCCTAGTCATTTCACTTTGATATATTTATAGAATAAAGGGGAGGCAAATATAATCACCTAAAAGTGACACTTAAGTGCTATGAGTGTTACTTGAGACCACCTATCCTTAGTTTATCCCTAAAGCTATCCTAAGGCCTATTTTCACAATTATCTAGATTTTTTATGGGCCATAGGCATCCTTAGTCATTTATAAAGTAGACTTAGACCCTAATTATTGCATCCTAGCCCTTAATGCCTTAGGTTTTTACACCTAGACACTAACACAATAATAGGGATAATAACACCACATGGCACTAGTGTCCCAATATTGGTGCTACTATCCTTTCCATAATTTTTTCAAAAAGAAATATGTTTTCAAATATTAGACCTCCTAGGGTCAGTATAGACATTTTTTAGCACCCACACAAGAATAAGAACAATATAAATCTAACTATTAGATGGAAATAAGATGCAAATTACATATGTAAAATTTGAATAAGTTGTGAACAATTAAGGTTATCAATCGCTATTATACCCTTTTTTTCATACTACCATCTACAACATTCCTAAGCTTAGATTACTTTGATTTCTAGTCTTAAGCACATTTAAAGCACTCAATTAAACTATCATAATATCTTAAATTTCACTTGCAAGATCACGTAGGTGGGGAGAACTACATTGAAATTGATCCCTCTTTGGAGTATTGGTATGTAGGCAACTCTCATCACAATAGGGTGTTGAGGATGTCCAGCCTACCCCATAAACAAACACCCTTTTCTACTTGTATCAACCAATGCCTAGAAAATTGGAGGATTAAATATTAATCATAAAATTATTCAAAATAGGCCATCTATAGGGTTTTAGAACTTATGCACATAAGAATAGGCCTTATAGATCTAGACACAGGTGCACTTAAAAATTTGGAAAAATCTTACATAGAGGATATTACCGCTAAAATAGGGACACTAACACCACATGATACTACTATCCAACTAGGATGATACTATTTAGGAGTGGTTTCGACACTTGGATATTATTTGTGACACTCAGACTAGCCTTTGCCTCAGGTTTAACATCTAAATCATTTGTCCTAGTCATTTTCTAGCTAGGTTCTCATTTACATTATTTATTGTTATTTTTAGAAATGTCAAATTAGGTCAGTTATATAACATATCATTGGATGTATTTATTTCATATTTATAACCTAATTTAATATGCTCATCTCTTTAAAAACATATGATTTACATTCACTAAGTCTTAAAAGATTTAAATTATATTTCAGCTTGTTCAAGTTTTTCACTGATTTTTATTTTTTAGGGTTTGGTGGGGTTTCTTGAAAATTCATGAAAATATGCATACAAAATGAAAAATAGACAACACCATTAGATTTAAAAGGTTCCAAAACCCTATATTTAACTACCCACATGAGCTTGTTCTATGACATAGGATTTTCAACATTTTTTGAAGGGTTTGGAGGTGTTTTCTTGGAATCTACAAAAATATGTACATCTAATGACTTCCAATAAAAACCATTTCTTGGTTATTCTAGGTTTTTCAATAAATCAAGTGGATCTCTCTTAGTTTTTGAATAAATTGTTCCAAATTTGTAGATCTAGGCTTTCTTCAAACTTGATGAAATTTTATGCCTATAACACCTACATATTTTAAGACCCTACTTGGACACCCATTGGGCCATGAGAACCCTAAGAGTACCTTTTATGGACCTTAAAAAACATGATACACCCCTAATAGACCCCGACCACTGTGCAAGTATAACTAATAAACCTTGACCAGTGTGCAAGCATAACTAATCGACCCTAACAAGGGTGCTTACATGACCTATAAACCTTGATTATGGTGTTAACACCCTTATCAAAACCTAATGATGGTGAAATCTCCCTAGTGAGCCCCAATAGAGGTTAAATCACTCATTATGGACCCTGATGGTGGTGTAAGCACCCCTTATAGACCCTAATGGTGGTGTAAGTACCCCTACAAATTATGATGGTAGTATAAGCACACCCCATAGAACTCATGGATAGTGTAAATAACCCCCACAAACCTATTTCCTACTCAAGAAGTCATGTATCTCTATCATTATATTCTAACTACCTATAATGATCTAGAGGACATTAAATTTAAGCCAATAGTTTATGACACTATGCATTGGTAAAAAGGGGAAATTTTGGGAGTTACATCACTTCTTAAGCCATATAATAGTGTAAAGTGACATCATCAAGGGGGATATCCCTCATACTACCCCTTAGCCCCTTGGTCATATGGTGTGGTCACATGAAGGGAGCTGAATTTTATATTCCTACTAGTAGGGGCGTAAGTTTAGCATCTAATTCCATGTTTTGAACACTCATTTAAAAAAAAATCAAAGTAGAGAATAAAATTGCTATATTTAACTTCAATCAAGCATAAATTTCATCCAATTAGTCCTTTTGAGGTGTCATTTATTTGAAAGTGTATGTTTTCTATCTCTTTGAATTGGTGCTATTATCATGCCTTGTTAATTCAAACCACTATAGATTTAGGGGGTGTTAATTTACTATTATAAAACACACACATTTTAATAAATACTTCCTTTCTACACCATGGATCTTAGTTTAGTTCTACTTCTTACACCATTCAATTATCACAAGTGGAAAGTCAAAGTATAAGTCTTCTTGAGGAGTAAAGGCTTACACCGAATCATGATGGGTATAGAAGCAAAGCTAACACTTGATACATAGAGGTGATATGGTACAACCAATGTGATGAAGCCTAAAATCTATCATCTCTATCTATGTTTCCCAACTTGATTTTTCATATCAAATACATAACAACTCCAAATCAAGTGTGGACTTTATTGGATAAACTCTTTGGAAAAGACAAAATCAGGGGTCCTGAGTTGGAGAATGAACTCATCAGTTTAAGTGCATGGGACTTTGATATGATACAATACTTATTTGAAAAGTTAAATTCACTCATATTACAATTGAAACTGTGTGTAATTTAAGAAAATGATGATCAATTGATTCTTTTCATCCTTGCCAAATTGAGATTTGAATATTCTATATTCATTTCTACCTTACACACTACGAAGTGTGCCCTTAGAACTACATAGACAATGCTATCTTTGGATGAATTTTCTACTGACATGACTAGGGAGCAAGATAAGCTCATTCAAAAGGGTATAATAAAGTCCTCCAAATCTCATGCCTTATTTGTGATTCATGACAAATAGAAGGCATATAACAACAAGGAGAAGAAATAGAAAAAAGACCCAGAGTAAAGAAAGGATTAAAAATTTGATGCTAAGCCAAAAGCAACAAAAGAGCCCTTCTTTTTAGATAGGAAACCCAAGAAAGAGAGACTCACATGTGGATATTATAATAAATTTGGGCATGATGAGTCTAAATACATGAATAAATGGATTGGCCAACTGACAAAAATTATCAAGAAACACAATATCAGTCTCCCTAATTTTCCACTTAATTTCATCAACATAGATGTATTCTAAGTCTAAAGATATCAAAAAAGTCAAAGAGAAGGGCAAATAACTTGCTATATTTTCATCCCAACCTTCCAGATGGGTTATTGATTTTGGTGCATTGAACCACATGTTTTTTCACAAGACATGTTCTCATCATCGGAGCCTTGTTCTATACCTTCCATCTTGTTGGGTGATGATAATTTTAGAGAAGTTAGTGGGAGATGATAAGTTAAAGTGAATGATGGTATATTTCATGATGTTATATGTGTTCCTTATTCATCCACCAATCTCATTTCTATTTCCCGAATCACTCACATCAGTTAGACCATGACAATTGAATTCACACCTAATTTTGTGGTTATTATGGAAGCTAATAGTGGCTACATTATTACATTTGGGAAAGTATATCACCAATCTAGGTTTTATGATTTTTCACATTTGAGTCCTAATCAACCCTCTACTTCATTTCTCACTCAATAAGATGAGGTGAATAAATTATGGCATGAGTGATTTTTCCATCTCAACTATCATTACCTAAATAAAATCAATTTTCAAGACATGGTTTCAAGGTTTCCATGAGTTAAGTTTTCAAAAGGGGCAAGCTTAGCCACCAAGGTGAGTGGATCACAGAGAATCAAATCAAGACACAACTACCACACTTGATGAGAAATATTGAGTCAATGGGGACCATTTATTCTCAAATATGGAGGAATGATTCAATCAACACTTCAAGTGACAATTTGGATGATGGTTCTACCCTAATTGGTGGCAAAACTTTTGGGAGCCATAACTTTTAAACCATAGCTCTGTTTGACTCCCCGTTCAGACCATTGGAAAGTTAAGAATGAGGAAAAAATGATGAGATGTCACCAAGATATTATTTGTGGTTTTTGAACCCTAAAAACCTAATGAAATTTCCCAATATTTTAATTTTAATAGTGTTGTCTAAAAATAGAAAGTTTCTAAAAATAGTAATTTCTTGAATTTTGTGTTGTTGTAAATCATGGAAGTCAAACCACTTCATCTCCCTTGAGATAGGTGACATTAAAAATCCTCATCATACATTAAAAATATGTATAAATAAATATTTATCTTGAGAAGGGGATCTAACATCTTTTCCTAAAGATGAGCATATGTTTTTATTTGCAATCTTGTGAGCAATAAAACATTTCTTCTCAGAGAAAGCATTATTATGATAGTTATTGTGTTTTTGTGTTCTTGAAATATATTTCAAACAAAACCCATAAGTTTTGGATTATTAGTATTAGATAAATTTGTATTTAGAGTGTATGATCTTGAGGATGAGGTCAAGATACAAGAAGCTTGGGTGGAAAACAACAGATCTTGTAGACTAACTACTAATTCATTCCAAATGACCTCGAATGGTAGACAACATTGAGACATTCAAACCCTTCAAGGAAATGGTAAATGAATCCCTCTAGTGGTAGCAAACATAGATGCTACAATATTTTACCCAAATTATCCAACAAATCTTTATGGGAAATGTTGGATCATCATCTGCACCCCCTAGCTTCTCATCCATGGAACATCCTTTCAATGCCCAAACACCCTTCAAGGTTTAGGTGAATTTTGATATCCTTACATTTGAAGGAAAAATAAATGTTGATGTATTAAAAAATTGGTTGGATCAATTATCTTCCTATTTTTTTATAAATAAATTCACCAATGGAGAGAATATCACTTTTTCTCTTTTGAGAGCATCATTTCTCATCAAAAATTGGTGGGAAGTGTTCAAGAAGAGGTTCAGTATGGATGACATTGGCCTTGAGGTGGAACCTACCTAGGATGATTTCATGGAATCTATAGAGGAAGAATACTACCCCATTTGAGCATATGATGATTTGTACATATAGTGGCAACAAATTCACTTAGATAAGGAATAGTCTATTCAAGATTACACTAACATTTTTCATTCTTTGTCTGTGAGATTAGGCATCTAAGAAAGTGAGAAACACAAGGCTCTAAAATATCATGGTGGACTACAATGGTATATATAGGGGGAAATGGAACTCTTCAATTTACAAACCCTCAATGAGGTGCACAAGTTTATGGTGAAGATTAATCAAAATCATGGAAGAAAGAATACAAAGATTTAGCCTTAGAAATGGAAAAGTGATAAAGAAGGTCAGACATGAGGCAAAAATTGAAATAAAAAATATTTCCAAGAAAAGAAACCCTAGAAGGGGAAGATAGAGAAATGGTGTGATTACCACAAAACTAGAACTCACTCCAAAGAATAATGTCAAGCTATCAAATCCCTACTTATTAAATCACTATTCTCAACATCTACTACTCTACCTCATACACACCCTATATTTAAAGAGGATAAAGAAGACATTGTAGATGCTGAGCCTAATAAAATCATTGTTTCATCATATACCTATGAGGAAAGGCCAAATGACAAGGAAAGGTTGTTTCACTGTAAGTTATGGGTGAAAGGTAAGCATTTTAATTTCATTATTGATAGTGGGAATCAAAAGAATTTAATCTCTACTAATTTTGTGAAAAGTCTAAATCTATCCATGAAGCCTCACCCAAATCCATACAGTATTAGACGGTTGAGCCTAGGGAGAGACCTCAGTGTCACCCACTAGTGTCTTCTTTCATATGGAATAAAACCTTTCTAAGATGAGGTCTTATGTGATGTGGTCAATCTAGATGTTTTTGATGTACTCCATGGTCAACCATTCATGTATGATCGACATGGAATCTATGAATCAAGAACATGAAGGATCACCCTCACTCTTGGAACATGGTGCTATAGGGTACTAGAGGCACCACCTCCAACATTTGTCTCCCTTATTAGTGCTAAATAATATAAGATACTGGTAGAGAAGACAAAGTAATTTGTTCTCATGGTGGTCAATCCACAAAGATCCAAGAAGGCTGATGTTGAAACCCTAGCTATACAATCAAAATAATAATAAAAGAAAATGGGTCAAAACATGAGAGAATATGGTGACTTATTCAAGTCACCCATGGGAGTTCCACTTCATTTTCAAGTAAAACATTCTATCGATTTGATTCTAAAATCACCTTTACCTAATAGCCTTATGCATCACAGATCAATTTTAGAGAATGATGAGATAAAAAGATAGATTCAAGAATTGATCTAAAAGGGTCACATCAGGCTAAGATCTTCACCCTATGGAAGCCCAATTATCCTAGCACCAAAGAAGGATAGAACATGGAGGATTTGAATTGACTATTGAGCCCTAAATAAAATCACTATAAAAAATCATTACCCCTCCCCAAGATTGATGACCTACTAGACCAACTATGTGGTGAAAATTTATTCACCAAAATTGATCTCAAATCTAACTATCACCAAATTCCTATCGATCCCATTGATGTCTAGAAGACTGCATTCAAATCTAAGGAGGGGCTCTTCAAATGGTTGGTTATGCCTTTTATCTTGACTAACACATGTGTAACCTTCATGAAGATGATGGATGACATGCCACAACCATTCACCAACTCATTCATGGTTATCTACTTGGATGGCATACTCATCTATATTAGAACATGGGAGGAACATCTACAACATGTTTGTAAGGTGATTCAAAATCTTTAGAATCACAAGCTATATGCAAATGTCAGTAAGTGCACATTCAAGATGAAAATAATTTAGTATCTAGAGTACATTGTGGATGAGGAATTTGTCCATGTCAACCCAGATAATATTCAAGTTATTCAATAATGGCCTATACTAAGGACCCTTACATAACTTCATAGCTTCTTGGGTTTTACAAATTTTTATTGCAAGTTTGTTATTGGATTCCCACATGTTGCTTGGCCACTAAAACAAGTAACTAAAGGAAGAGATAAATTTGTATTTTATTGGGGAAAAATACAACAAAGAGGATTTAAGAATTTAAATAATAGACTATTTTCATCTCTTATTCTTGCCTTGCCAAACTTGCATCAACCTTTTGAATTGATGATAGATGCATCTAAATATACCATGGGAGCTATAATCATGCAACATGGCCATCCTGTTGCATATCATAGTGAAACTTTCAATGATACAGTAAAGAAATACCTGACATATGACAAGGTTCTCTATGCCATTATGCAAGCCCATAAATAATGGAAAAACTACAACTTGGGAAAAGAGACGATCATCCACATCAACCACAGACTACTAGAACTCATCTAGATGTAGAACAAACTATGAAATGAGAGGCACCATAAGTGGGCCACATATCTACAAAAATTATATTTGATAATCAAACACAAAAAGGGGAGCTCAAATACTATCATAGATTGTCTGAGCCTCCCACCAATTATTGTACTCACAATAGTTCTTGATCTGTGTAGACATGAGACTGCCACCTGGGGTGTTCTGTATGAAATAGATCATAACTTTATTGATATGTATTAGGCACTTTGATAAGGTAAATATGTCTTTGATTTATATTTTCAAGATAATGTCCTCTATCACATGAGGCACATCTATGTTATATCTATAGAACAATAGAAGATGATATGGGAAGCACATTTTAGTAAGATAACTGGGCACTTTGGTGTAGAGAAGACATTGGTAGTTCTTCAAAATCACTTCTACTAGCCCCATATGTGGAAGGATATGGAAAGGTACCTCAAATATTTCACCCCATATTTGATAGCCAAGCTAATAAATAAGAAGAAAGGATTATACACACCATTTCTAAAACCAACTAGGCCTTGGGAATATGTCATAATGGATTTTCTCTTAGTGTTGCACACTTCAAAACATGATAAGGACTGTATTCTTGTTGTAGTTGATCATTTCAAAAAATGGCTGTCATGATTGATTGTAAGAAAAATATATCTACTAAATAAATTTCTCAATTGTATTTTAGTCATGTATGGCTCCATTTTGGTCTCCCCAAGTCCATTGTTTCAGACAGAGATAGAAATTTCTTATGTATTTTCTGGTCCACTCTATGGAATATGATGTATACCAAGTTGATGAAGTCCTCCATCCATAGACTAATAGTTAGATAAAAGTGAAATTCTTGATTTTTCACATGCTTTGGATGTATCACTCTAAACATCCATGCACATGGGATGAGGGCTTATTTTCATACAATATGGACACAATCGGGCCCTACATAGCTCCACCAAGCATAGTCCATTCCAAGTATGATTTAGGTTCCAATCCATGGCACCAATTGATGTAGCCATTCCATTATCTACCACAAAATACACACCTCATGGGAGATTTGAGGTAGAAAAAGCAATAAAGTTCATTGAACAAATCCAACACATCAAGCAATAGGTTCATGACATCTTGGAGAAGATGAATTAGAAGTATAAGCAAAGCCATGACAAACATAATGATGCATACCATTTTTCTATAGGTGACAAGGTTTGGTTTTAGATTCAAAAGGAATGACTCATAGGCCCACACAAAAATTATACTCTACAATATGGTCCCTACACCATCACCAAAAAATTTGGAGAAAATGCTTTTGAGTTGAACCTGCCAACCTACCTTGGTTTGCATCCAATATTTAATGTGGAGCTCCTCAAACCATAGCATCCACCTCCATTGGACACTTCAATCATAAAAGAACAACTAGACATTGATGAGATTGATCTGTAGATTTTTTTTCTAGTGGAGGAGGATCATATTGTGGACACCTAGATGAAGACAACAAGAGGGCACTCTATTCTACTTTACCAAGGGGTCAAAAGGGGCAAGCTTAACCACCAAGGTGAGTGGCTCATAGAGAATCAAATCAAGACACAAGTACCATAATTTATGAAGAATATTGATGTAATGGGGACCATTGATTCTCAAGGAGGGAGAAATGATCTGAGTAATACTTTAGGTGATAATTTGGGTGATGGTTCTACCCTAATTGGTGGTAGAACTTTTGGGAGCCATAACTTTTGAACCATAGCTCCATTTGACTCCCCGTTCAAACTGTTGGAAATATCATAATGAAGAAAATGTGATGAGATGGAACCAAGTTATGTTTAATGGATTTTAACCCTCAAAAACCCAATAAAAGTGCCCAAATTTTTAATTTTAATAGTGTTATCTAAAAATAGAAATTTCTCAAATTCTGTGTTGTAAATCATGGAAGTCAAACCACTTCATCTCCCTCAATATTGGTGACCTTTCAAATCCTCCTCCTACCTTTAAAATATGTATAAATAAATATGTATCTTAAAAGGGGATCAAACATCTCTTCCTAGAGACAAATATATTTTTCTATTTGCAATCTTTTGAGCAATAAAACATCTCTTCTCAGAGAAAGCATTATTATGATAATTGTGTTATTTTTGTGTTCTTGAAATATATTTCAATGAAAAACCCTAAGTTTTAGATGGGTTAAGTTTTCTAATGGAGTTTTCCAAGGTTTAATTCTTGGTAAGAATCTATAGGATAAGTATGACAAGGGAAAATCATAGAAAGCTAAATAGATATTGGAGATTGTCCATAGTGACATTAATAGCCCATTTCCAAATCCTTCATTCCATAGGATAAAGTACACGCTTATCTTCATCGAGGACTATTCTAGCTACACTTGGGTGTATTTTCTTAAGCTTAAATAAGAGGTCTTTGACCATTTTTAGGACTTCAAGGCACTTTTAGAAAATAATTCAGGTAAAGCCATCATGATTTTATGTACCAATAATGGTGGTGAGTATGTTAACAACCATTTTGAGAAATTTTATACATCAGAGGGGATTGAATTAAAAAATATAATTCCACATAGTACTCAACAAAAATGGTGTTTAAAAATGCCATAATAGGTCATTTAAATAAATGGCCAACTATATGATACACTCCAAGTCTCTTACACCTTAGTATTGGGCCAAGGCCATCAACTGTGCTTTTTACATCTAGAATCGAGTTCCTCATAAAGAATTGAAGGGAGTAACTCAATTTAAAGATAAAAGAGATAATAAACCCATAATTTATCACTTATATTATTTTTTTTCCTATTATGGCTCACACTATTAAGAATAAACATAAGGCGTTCGAACCTTAGAGTCAATCCTGCATCATCATTGGATATCCTGAGGGTGTTAAGGGATACAAACTTCCCCATGCCACCACCCATGATTTTTTCATTGAGAGGAGTGTTAATTTTATAGATGGTCCTTAGGAATCCAAACTCAAAACCTCTCACCCTTCCTTATATTCACTTGGATTTTATGACAATTATGATTATTTAGATCTGCCTGATCAACCTCCTTGTGATCCAGATTCTTATTCTAGTTCTGAAAATGAGAGTAGTGATGAGGATTCTCATCCTTATCTCATATTATCTTTAGATGATGAGGAATATAATCCTAAATATCCAAGCACTACTCCTCTTTAGGCTAGAAAAAAACTTTAAAGTGATAGACAATGGGTTGGAGATCCATTAGATAACAAGTGAACATGCTCACAATTACAAGATGACCCACATGATTTCATTACATTTGATTCTGATCTATAATAATTTTACAAGGAATCAAGAACTACTGAGTGAGATAATGCTATGGAAGAGGAGTATAGTTCCTTATAGAGGAATAATACTTGGTGTTTAGTCTTACTTGCTAAGGGAAGAAAACTTGCTTGATGTAGGTGGATCTAACAAATAAAATTTATAGTAAATTGGTACATAGATAAGTTCAAAGCACGTTTGGTAGTAAATGGTTTTTTGTAGGTGCCTGACATTGACAACATTAATATATTCACTCTATTTATCAAAATAAACTCAATCTAAATCACTCTCACCATTTCCATAACACATTGCTAGGATGTTCATTAAATGGAGGTGAATAGTTCCTTTCTTCACGGTGATCTCAAATAGGAAATATAAATGGAGAAACCACAAAGAATAATGGAAGATTATTCTTTAGTTTTAAAACTTCATAAATCTATGGCCTCAAATGGGCTCCTCAAGTTTGGTATGCCAAGATGGACTCATTTCTTATTTTGGTTGGATTCATTAGATGCCATTCTGATATGAATGTCTACATCTTTCAGTAGGATGACTCAATGTTGATATCATTTATATACATGGATGACCTATTGATCATAGGGAGTTATCTATCCACCCTCACAATAGTGAAAATTTATTTATATGATATTTTTTCCATGACTGACTTCAGCTTGTTTCATTAATTCTTCAAAATTGACTTAGTTAGGTATACAAATTCAAATTATGGTGGTGACATTCAAAATCATGAGTCTACTTCTAGTTAAAGTTTTTCCCTTAGTTTAGGTCTGATTATTTGGTCAAATAAAAATTAGAATGCTATTTCTTTATCTTTTATAGAGGTGGAATACAAAAGAGTTGTTAATGTGGCCATTGAGGCTATTTATCTTTAAGGGATTCTCATTGAGTTTGGCATCCAGTTTAGATAATGAGCAGTCATCTTCTACGACAACCAAAACATAATATATATTTGCACAAATTTAGTCCTATATTAATGGACCAAGCATATCAAGATTAACATGCATTTAATTTAGGAGTGCATCCATGATCAAGTAATTGATCTTAGATACATCTAGAAAATAAAGCAAATTATTGATATATTTACCAAACTTTTCATTAAGAGCAAGTATATTATTTTGTGAGATCTTCTCAGGGTTTGGATAGCTCCATCTTATTCCTCTTCTAGGGGATCATCTCTCTATATTTGGGTAGCTCATCAGGCCTTTATACTAGGATCCAATTCTTTTTCCCACCTTATCATGCTTAAAGGGGTTATTGGTCTAGACTGTTATCCTATTGGGTTTCATTTACAGATCTTATTTAGTTTTCTTAGGTTAATAATAGGTCATTAGGGTAAATATACTTTAAGTCATTTTCTAATTGTGAGTTGAGTTAATTACCTTTTTGGGTTACCTAATTCCTCATTATATAATGTATCTTCCTATGCACTTTTTTGCTAATGCTCATTAATATAATTTTCTTATTGTGAATACAATATACTTTCTTTAGATTTTTCTTCAGGGTTCACTAATCCATACAAATTCATTTACGTGCATTCGACCTTATACAATTGATCCTCATTGTGACCCATTCCAAAAATATCTAAGCATGAGTATTTATATGATATTTTTATAGGTGTTAGATGATATTTTTAAGAGTTTATTACTAATTTATTTTCATAATGTGGTATTTTAGGTGATGCATATTGGTCGACGATGGTATATGTGTCCATACATACTTTGACATAAAATTTACCCTATTATGTAGTGGTTATTATCCTAATGGAGTGATTTGATTAGATTTTGGGTGACCACACATTTGTTTGGTCCACGTGTGGTTATTTATACAATATATATTATAATTTTTGGTAAGCATGATGACTTACATGTAGAGATTGATAGATGACCTACACTGAATAATTATTTTGATTTATCTAAGGATTTGTTTAAGATAAGTTTCACATTTCAGTCTAAGCACACATGTGGTATGGTTTAGAATGGGATAATTAAGATTTATATCATATGGTACAAATCAAAATTGCAATCATCTGGAGAAGTAGGATGAGATGTGGCTTTGAACTCTTAAGCTATAAGGCTAGTTAGTAGTGATAGTTCTAATGATAGGTATGTCCCCATTATTGATTGACATTTGTATTTTAAAATTTATTTTTGATATGCATATATATGAGTATAATTTCATATATTTTATTTTTTGATATAAATGTATGTTATAAGTCTATAATTTTTGCATTTTTGAGTTTTCATAATCTGATTATTATCAATAAAATATCAAAAAACTATGAATGTATGATGTATAATGTATTAATAGTAATCATTGTATGTTAGTATTCACTATTTTTTAATATCACATATGTGCTACTATTTCTCAAAGCCAATTTACAAAACAATTTAGAAAAAGGAAGTCATTATAATCTAACTAGAAGTTGTTCTACTTTTGACTGTTGTACGACACTATTGACTTGTAATTTTGATTATTCTATATATATATTTGATTCACATTTTTCTTACATAATTGTTTCATATATATATATATATAGAAGTGAAATATAATCCTATAACATTAGTGACTAGACTTATTTTAATATCACCTCTATTGATAGATTGAGTGACCAATGGTTCCTGAATAGGATTATCTTAGGATAATTTGATCATGGTATAATGTGAACTAGAATAAGTACTTATTATAGTGGTTTATTTTTTTAAACACTGTGTTGTTTCCAAAATTAGCTTAGCTCATTTTTGAAAACAACCCCCCTACGAAACTTGTCCGTTTCGTCTTTCATCTCTCTAAGTTCATTTTTCGATACGAATTTTATAATTCATTTTCGTCTTGTCCCTGAAATGAGGAGTGGTTACTAACTCGTCCAGGTCAAGTTTTCCCTTCCCCTTGTTTCTCCTTTCAAAGTTGGTCTCTTTTTACTTTTCTGTGCAAGGGCGGCGAAAAATGCCACCTCTACATTTCTCTTCTTTTCTGTGCAAAGGCGGCAAAAAATGCCGCCTCTACATTTCTCTTCTTTTCTGTGCAAGGGCGGCAAAAAATGCCGCCTCTGCATTTCTCTTCTTTTCTGTGCAAGGGCGGCGAAAATTACCGCCTCTGCACGTTTCCTGCAAGGGCGGCGATTTTCACCGCCCCTGCACTCCGACTTGCAAGGGCGGCAATTTTTGCCACCCCTGTAAAGAGACCGACTTCATGCAAAGGCGATGAAAAATGCTGCCCTTGCACATCTCGATTTCCACACAAGGCATTAATGGCCACGCGCGGCGGGTTGTTGGGGTGAGTTTTTCACCCTATATATTCCGATTTGAGCCTCTTTCTTCTCATTGCTTCCTCCTCTCCTCCTACCTCTTGAACCTAAGCACCTCAAGTGACATTTCAAAGCACCAACTCACGGATCCGACCTCGTGGCACGTGCATTTTCTCAAGTAGGATTTGTTTTTATGTTTATTTCATGTTGTTTTCTCGGTTTTAGCTTAGTATTTTATATATTTTTAGTCTTTTTCCTTTTCTTCTCCCTCCTACCCATGGTTTTCTCTGCCAAGACCTCATGCGAGTGGCATTTTTTGCCGCCCATGTCTTTTTTTCAAAATTTCCTGCAAAGGCGGTGATAAACGCCACCCCTGCATTTTTCCTGCAAGGGCGGCAAAAATTGCTGCCCCTGCATCTCCCTGCATTTTTCCTGCAAGGGCGGCAAAAATCGCCGCCCCTGCATCTCCCTGCAATTTTCTTGCAAGGGTGGTGAAAAATGCCGCCCCTCCATTCTTCCTGCAAGGGCGGCAAAAATTGCCGCCCCTGCATCCTACCCGCAAGGGCGGTGAAAATCGCCGCCCCTGCTATTTCTCCTAATTTATGCAAGGGTGGCGATTTTAGCCATCCCTACATTTTTCTTTAATTTTCAGCTAACTCTCAGATTTTTTTTCTAAGTTGTCCCTTTTGCGCATTTTCTTCCTCATTTTCTACTCTTTTGTTAAACTTGGCCTATTTAAGTGACCTCCAGTAACCCATGTCACTTAAATTGTGCTCTCCCTCTCTCGCTCACTCTCCTTTCCTCTGTAATCATGGCAACAACACATTCAGTGAGCTCCTGTACATCTGCTCCCGTATAATCAAGATTGTCCTCTATGATGGAAGCATCTCCCTCAAAGGTGAAGAGCATGAAATACAAGTACCAGGGCGTCTTCCCGCCCACATTAGTCACCTCGAATGTCGATGACATTCGAGATACCAAGATTGGCCATGTGGACATGGCCAAATTCTTGGAGTAAACCAAGGCAACAAATCCAAGCACTGGGATAAAAAGAATTGTTGAGAGCAACATCCACCTAGTGGCCACCTTTTCGATAGCAGCACATCATGCAGAATTTGTCCTCCAGTGTGCGCGATTTTACAACAAAGAGACCAGATCAGTCTCAGATGCCAGTGGTGGCATGATAATTTGGTTGGACCCCAATTTTATTGACAAAGTTTTTCTGTGTCCGCCAGCCACCGAAGTAACCCAAATTAACTTTGAGAACGCATAAAAGGAGTACGACAAAGACCCAGAAAGGGCAAAGAAGGTCATGAATTATAAATGGCTAAAGACCCCAAGGACCAGTCTCTCTAGATGGTTGAAAAGCTTCCCCAGAAGTGATTTCATCGAAGAAGTTGGTGACTTAATCACCCTCCTCAGCAGAGTACGGGGCCTCCCATCCTCTTCACAATTTCATGAATGGATGTATCTGTTCATTAAGATCATCCTTCAAGGTAAACAAACCATATTTTTGGGAGAACAGATCAGCAACGCTATCCATGAACAACTAACCAGGGTACAAACCTCCTTCAAATTATACATGACCTCATACCTGGTCTATATAGCTGCTGCAATGCGATCTTTCCTAGGTTTGATAATAGAGGGAGATAGAAAAACCACCCCGGTCTACTCATACTATCTATAGCTGACGATTCAAGGGTCAACTGGTCATTTCAGGTGAGTAAATGATGCATTCTTCACCGTATTCTTGTGTCTCTTCGATCCTCACCTGGAGCAAAAGAGAATATCAGACGAGGCCTGGACGGTGGTAAATAGTTATGGCTGCATGTTCCTCCAGTTCTCTACATTTTGCTATTTTCGGGTGGGTTTCTACCAAGGATACCCTTATATGCTCCCCAAATTCTCTTCAGACAGGTTAGTCCTAATGGAGCTTTGTCGACAACTGGTTGTCGTTTACATGAAGCAGATGGAACTTAAGAGACCTGGTTTCAAGTTCCCTATCCAGATTGGTAGGTTTTCAATTGCTACATCAACCAAAGCCAAGGTTATGGAAATAGAAATGCAGATGGTTACCATCAAACCATTCAAGAGACGGGAGAAATTTGACTTCAGGGGAGTCAGAGAGAAGATTAGAAGAAAGACTCAGTTCCATGAACCCATGATTGAGGATATCTGGGGGGACTGGAGGGTGACTGATGAGATAAGAAAAATGGACTATTGCCATCTCACACTGGAGCAGATAGAATACCTCGGACTTGTAGAGATCCCTTCTAGTTTAGTCGATGATGGGAACATCATAAACAACAGGTATCTGACAGAAAAGGTTGTTGGTTCCCCTCTCCCTCCAGTTCAGTGGTCTCAAAAGGAGTTGACCTCGCTGAGGAAAAGATTTGAACCAATATTGGCTAACACCAATGATTGGTTAGCAGCCAAAGGGATCACCCTAAAAGAATTCATCACAAGATCAGAGGCTAAATACCAAGCAGAGTTGAAGAGGAAGACAGAAAACTAAACAAAAAACAAAGGTGACGTTCCTTCGCCTTCTAAGCCTCACAAGCCTAGGATCATCTTTGTTTCCAAAAAGCCTAAGTCAACACAAGAGCCTAAATTAGCAGCTTAAGGAACCAAAGGTCAAAGCCCTGAGGCATAGACAACTCAACCTATGAAGACACAGGATCAACCTTCAGAATAACCAAGTGTTGGGTCTCCAATCTCGCTGAGACAAGCATAGCCAATCCAAAGTGCCTCTCCTTCTCCCCCTCAACCTCCTGCGATGCTCGCTTCTCCTGTCTCTCCAATTAGTGTTCCATCTTCCAGAGCCGCTTCCCCTTCCAGGGTTGTTTTTGGTGATCCTCAGGGTCCTTCAGCAGGTTCCCCTCGCTCTTCTGAGTCCATTTCGAGTCTATCATCTCCATCTTTCAACCTACCACCAAGCCTTGCACCTGAGCCAGAATCAGTAGTTGATACAGTTTTGCCGGTTACTCTAACTGTAACTACTTCCACCACCAGTAGTGTGGAAGCTGTTATAGTGACATCGGCAGAGGCAACCATTGTTACAATGGGTACTTCTCTCTCGCCTTGGATGTCTGCCTTCACGCCTAAAAGAAAGAAAATGGCCATCTCCCCAGATGAATTCGATTTTGGCAAGATAGTGCCGGCAAAAGCAAAGGCTCCTAAGAGGCCAAAAATCCTCTCCAAGCTAGTTGAAGAAAAGGGGCAAAAATTTCTAGAAATTGCCAAGCCTCCTCAGGACACAACCCTTGAGGGTTTTGAAATGAGTAGTTATTCCATCTCTCGTGTTGAATTTGGAAAATTTACTCATGAAGGTGCGAAGAGCGATCTTCAGTCAGTAATGGACATTATGGTCCAAAAGTTTGACAGGGAAAAGGAGATGAAGGATTTTTATAAAGCCAAAGTTGAGCAGTTAACCGTAGTGATCAAAAGGTTCACTATTCTAACTGAGGCAGCAACTCCAGAGGCCTTTTTCGTGGATGATTCAGTCATTCAGAAAGCTGAAAAGACCTATTTAAAGGGGAAAGTCATGGAAGAATATGTTGAAAGGATGCACAATCAGGGAGTCTCTTTGCTATCAGAAGTTGCTGAAAGAACAGGTAAAATGAAGAGATTGAAAACTCAGCTAGATGATTTTGTCTCCCTTATCTCTCAATAAATTGATAGCTTAGAGAAAGATCTCAGCAGATGGAAGGAAATGAAGGATCTCAAAAAGAGTACCCTGATATCTATTGGTGTCATCCCTAACAAAGATTCCTATGTTGAGATCAAGGAGTCAATGATCTTCAGGATTTAGGTACTCAAGGATCTAACTGATGATCTCAAAGCTTTCAAGGAAGTTAGTGAAAAGAGTGACTTGAGCCTGCTGAACAAGTTAGAAGAGCTGCCATGCAACTTGACTTCCAAGGACCATCAGTTCCTTCCAGCAGAGGAAATGATTCAGAGTTTCGAAGGGATGATCCGGAAAGATTTTGAAGGAGTGTCTTTCTCAATGACTTCGGTGGACAACATTTTAGATGCTCAGTTAACTTTAGAGAATTTGAAATCCAGGTTAACTGGCCACTCTAAAGCCATCACAGCATTGAAAGATGCACTGATCAGAGCAAGGGTTGTCTTCAAAAATGCAATTGCACCAGACATCATAGAAATTTAGGCATCAATCGCCATGTACGATGCTCATCTGAAGAAGTCCAGCCGCAAGAATTAACTCTCTCTCTCCCCTTCTCTCTTCTTCTATCCTTATGCACTTCTGTTTTGTGCAGAATGCATGCAATTTTGTTAATGTGTAATTACATGTAAATATTTTGGAAAATATCTGAAAGTCAAAGATGAGTCATCTTTGACTAAGATATTTTATATTTTATTATTTTTTTTTTTTGAGGATTTTCTCCATATATATAGTGGAGACCTCATTTGTAAATGATCTTGGAGAAGTTAATAGCAAACACTCTGCTGAAATTGAAGCAACTTTTGAGACTTTGTGCTCAAACTTGTAAATCATGTTTTGATTAAATAAATGAGAAGCAATTTATTTTAGACTTTGTGTTGAGATTATCTGTGTTATTTAGGAAATAATTCTTATGTCTTTTTCCTGGTAACACCTTGTTTATCTGATTTAATAAGCAAAGTGGATGTGTTATTATTATCTGAGGGCACTTCTTGAGGGTTGAAAATAGACTTTGTGCTAATTTTACCTTTGAGATTCTTTTATCTTTTGTAGTTTTAGGTGAAGACTTTGTGCTTCACTTTACTCTACAGTTATACTTGTTCTGGATCTGTGGAGAAGCTACAGAAGACTTTGTGCTTGCGTGAGCGTTCTTATGAACTTTGTTACTTCAGGTAATCTCTTGCTCTTCGTTTGATACCATTCCTAAAAGAAGAGGAGTGTTGTTAGCTTTAGACCAGGGATTTTCCTCTTTTGTCCTTCATACATTACCTTTGAAAAAAGAGGGGTAGATGCTGTTATACCACCCTCATGTGTTATTTTCTGCTTAATTATATATCCAACACGTAAATATTGATAGGGAACCTCCCCTTGATGAGAGGAGAGATTTACTTTGTTTAGATCTGGTAAACCCATACTTTTTAAGGTGGTAAATCTCCCTTATGTTGTGGCTGATATACCCATTTTGTCATCAGTTAGTTGACGACAAAATATTCACCCAACAGTTTTTGGCGACTCCGCTGGGGATCAGATGTGCAGTCTGAAACCTCAAGTTTCAGGTTGAAACAGTCCCTACCCTTCTCCATTGCATAGTCTAGCGACTCCATTCTATATCTTACCCATTATCATTCTAGCCTTACCACCTACATACATTACATTATCTGGTTTGTGAAACTAGAGCCGCTGGGAAGAACATGCATTTTGAAGCCTCAAGCTTCAATTTGAAATAGTTTCGGTCCCATTTTTGTTTTAAAAACCTGGCAACTCCATGCTATACCAAAAGTCAGAGATCTAAAGGCGTTGTTGACCCTGTGTTTGAGTTAGTGCAACAGAGTAATTTTGATCTGTTTCCTTCATCAACCTCTATTCAACGATATAAGAGTTTTCCTTCTAGCCTTGGCAGATCGCCAACACAAGGTAGAACTCCTTTTCCCGCTATTAATCGCCACCTCCCTATAAACACTCCACCAAGGTTTGTTATCCCACCTTTTAATCCACTTATCATAATGGCTCAAGGCCCATGGGGTAATTCCTTCAGCCCTCTTAACTTGACCCCACCTCTGCATGAACTACCTCGTAGTTCTAGGAAAAAATTTCCTAAGTTTTTTGGTGATGGGAAGGTTCATCCTGACAAACATGTTGCCACCTTCTCCATAGCATGTGGCATAATTGGGGTCAAATTTGAAGATGTGGCAGTAAGACTCTTTGTGGAAACTTTACAAGGAGCTGCCGCTGATTGGTTTTATCACCTACAGGCTGGGTCAGTACCAAGCTGGGATACGCTCAAGTCCAAATTCGAAGCTAGATTTAAACCCGCTAAGGATGCGCACGCTTTGTTGGTGCAGCTGACACAATTGATGAAAGAATCCCAGGAACCCATGAGGGATTTCATAGCCAAATTCAACAAGTTGAGAAATCAAATTTCAACTGTGGCCCAGCCCACACCGAAAAATCTCAAGTGTTTTTTCATCAACTCACAGCTTCCTGAAGTAAGTTTCTTTTTGAGATGAGCTAGCCCTATGGACCTAGCCTTGGCTCAAGGTTTGGCTACCAAGATTGAAGACAATCTTATCCTAGCAGGCAAGATCAGGAAAGATTCTAGTAAAACTAAATTCCCTTCATCTGTTGAAAGCTCTTCTATAGGCACTATAGATCCTATGGTGCAAAAATTAACAAATGAACTGATAGCTTTGAAAAGACAAATTTCCCAAGGTACATTGGCTCCTACCTATCGAGATGCACCCAGGAGGACATTCCAGAATTAGCAATATCAAGGTAATACTGCCCGGACCTAAGGGCAATCAAACCGCCTACCTCCCCCTTCAAGAAGATTAGCCATTGAAGCAACACCTGCCAATTCAGTGGTCGGATACCTAGAGGCTGAACACAACAACTCCTTTCAACCAAAGCTAGATCAACAAGAAAATGCTAACCTCTTTGATGAACAAGATGAAGAATTAGCTGGTGACTCCAATATCAGTTTCCTGGATTACCAAGATGAAGCTGGGAGTAAAGGAGAAGATTCAGAGGGAACTTACGCTATTTTTACCAGATCTCAAAATCAGTCGACTTCACACACTAACAAAGGAAAGGTAGATGAAGAGCCCCAGCCAACAGTTTCTATTTCCAAATGCGGGACTCCATTACCTCCACCATCAAAAGATCAGGTAACTCATAAAAAAGTAAGTACTTCCAATCACCCGATATCCCCCTCTTCTGCTACTCAAGCCAGTGGAGTACCTGTCAAAGCCTCTGATGATGGAATCTCTTCTTCTTTTACAAATTCTTTTCAATCATTTGATATAATTGATCATGCTAAAAAGACTAAGATTCAGATGACAGAGGTTGAGTATTTGAGAGCTAACCTAGAATAGTTTGATAGGTTGGCAGAGTATGTTAAAAATAAAGCTGTCCCTGTAGGACAAGATTCTTTGAAAGTTATTCCTGATCTCCCCAAAGACCAACCAACCCAAAACAATCTGGTTGTGACTCCTCCTGTCGCTCCTGGGAAAATAGAACCTTTCTATGTTTCCCTACTTATAAATGGCTACAAACTGAGTAATTGTATTATAGACTCTGGGGCTTTAGATAATGTCATGCCTGCTAAGGTGGTGGATTCTCTCGGCCTAACTTTGACCAAGACTTTTGGGAGGTGTTTTTCCATGGAAAATAAGCAAGTTCCCCTCCTTGGCCAAATAAAATATGCCCAATACGCCTTTGCGGCTTTTCCAGAAAAGTGGATAAAAATGATGGTTCTAGTAGCTGATGTTCCAGCATCTTATGGCATCCTGCTTGGGCAAAATTTTTGTAAGGATGTTGGGGCAAGTTAAGCATGGATCTATTAGAAGCAAGGATTCCAGTCCAAGGCGTCATGAAGAAATTACTTCCTGAAAAAGAAGCCAGGTACATAGTTACCCGTTTCGCAGTGCCTAAAGCTCAAATTTTATTTGAGTCTTTAGGCATGGGCACTTATTTCTTATCCACAGACGAGATCTATGGTGCATTAGATGAAACTCCTATTGGTGGTAATTTGGGTTTAGTTTTAGCTGATGTGGAGGGTGGAATGCCTAAGAAAAATGAACACATGAAACAACCCTTTCCCCAAAACAAAAAAAGTCTTTATGAAAAAAGTAATATCTGATGAGCTATGGACCTTGGAGTTTGACGACAGTTGCTCTTCTACTGGATCAGGAGCCGGAGTTGTGTTGGTATCTCCTTAGGGAGAGATTACCCCTTTTTCCTACAAATTGCAATTCAACAATACTAACAACACGACTGAATACGAATCTCTGTTGCTTGGACTATAGGCTACCAAAGAAAAGGGCATTAGGAAACTCCATGCTAAAGGAGACGCTGAGTTGATAGTCTGTCAGGTAAGGAACCTCTATCAAACCAAGAATGAGAGGTTGTGCCATTATCACAATCTGGTATGGGATCAGATTGAAAATTTTGACGCCTTCAATATCTCCATCGTTCTGAGGGAATTCAATGATCGAGTAGATGCATTGGCCGTCTTTGCCACCCTCCTGATTCCCCACCCAGATTTTAAGGGAGATAAGTATACTATTGAGCTGGTTTTCTGACCCAGTGTACCAGACAATGCCAACCACTGGCAGGTGTTTAACAATGATGATCAAATCATCACCTTCTTGGAGCAAAAGGACACTTTCAAACAACTATGTTTTGAAGGTAGTGAGCCCTGGGAGTGTGGATTAACCTCTAAAACCCAGGTCAATACAGGTGAAGATTTTTTACAGCTCAAGGGAAATAAAATTCCCAAAGGTTTGGTTTCCCTAGAAAAGCTTTTTGATAACCATGACAGGTTTGTCAAACAACAACGAATAGATTCAATTTCTTCTCAAGATTTTGATCAAGTCAACTTGGGGACCAAGCACGATCCTAAGATGGTAAACATTGGGAAATGCTGCACTTCCAAAGAAAGGTTGGAGCTTGCTAGTTTACTCCGTCAATATAGGGATGTGTTGGCCTATTCTTATGATGACTTGAAATCTCTTAGGCCACATGACATCCGTCATGACATCCCCCTGAAATCCAACTCTGTGCCTTACAAATAGAAATCCAGACAATATAATCCAAAAATCTCAGGTACTACTTTAGCTGAGATACAAAAGATGCTAGATGCTCGGATAATTTTTCCAATCCATCACTCAACATGGGTTGCTAACATAGTACCTATCAGAAAGAAAAATGGTGAGATTTGAATCTGTGTGGATTTTAGGAACTTGAATCAGTTATCCTTAAAAGATAACTACCCCCTTCCCATTATGGATCAAGTCTTACAGATGGTAACAGGTTCAGAAATGTTATCAATACTTGACAGTTTTTCAGGGTACAATCAGGTTGAGGTCGAGAAAGCAGATCAACACAAGACAGCGTTCACCACACCCTGGAGCACTTTCGCTTACCACAAGATGCCTTTCGGTCTGATAAACGCAGGCGCCACTTTTCAAAGAGCCATGGATCTTGCTTTCAAAGATTTGATGAGAAAATTAATTGTAGTGTAACTAGACGATCTGACGGTTTTTTCAAAACAACGTTCGGAGCATGTTCACCATTTGCAAAAGGTACTGGAGCGCTGCCGTCAAAATGGCATCTCGTTAAACCCAAAGAAATCTATCTTTGGAGTGACTGAAGGGAAACTTCTCAGACACATAATGTCCTGATAAGGCATCAGAATTGATTCAGAAAGAGTTAGGTCCATCCAGGAGCTTACTCTGCCTACCAGCAAGACCGCAGTTCACTCTTTCTTTAGAAAGGTGAGTTTCCTTAGGAGATTTGTTCTTGAATTCGCTGAGAAAATCCGTCACATTGTCAACATGATGAAGATCAATGCCACATTTAGGTGGACTGTCGAGGGCAAATCAACGTTCAAAGAAATTAAAGAAGCAATTGCTTGGGCACCAGTCTTGGTCTATCCAGACTATACTAAAAGTTTCAAGATATATAGTTATGCCTCTGAGCATACACTATCAGCTATTTTGGTTCAACTAAATTCAAAAAATGTAGAATCTCCTATTTCATTCATGAGTTTCCCACTCAAAAATCATGAATTAAAATATTTCCTTATGGAAAAACATGCATACGCCGTGGTTAAGGCTATCAAGCATTTCAAGTTTTATATCCTGAATTCTCACACCAAAGTTCTCGTACCAGATACAACAATAAAATCTATTTTGACTTAGCAAGAATTTGGTACAAAGAGAGGTAACTAGATTGCCAAAACTCAAGAATTCGATCCGGACATCAAACCAACCAAGCTTGTATGAGGAAGGGGTCTCTGCCAATTGATCGCCAACAACATTCCAAATGAATTAAAAAGTGAAGAACAAGATATCAAAAGCGTGCCCATAGTTCTCTTTATCGCCACTACTGATGAGTGGTATTCTAACATTGCTCATTTCCTAACATATGGCAATTGTCTTGCTCATCTTTCTTTGAAAGAAAAATGGAATGTTAAATTGAAATCAGTTGGTTATGTTTTGTGGGACAATGGACTTTATAAGAGAAACTTGGATGGGGCGTTTCTTCGTTGTGTTGACAAAGCTCAACAAGAAAGACTTTTAGAATCTTTCCATGATTTGACCTGTGGAGGACATTTCTCTACACTGGTGACGGCACACAAAATTATACGAGCAAGGTACTATTGGCCCACACTTTTTCAGGATGCTTAAAAATGGGTGCGTAGGTGTGAGCTGTGTCAACAATTCATTGGAAAGCCTAAGCTGCCTGCTTTGCCCCTCAAGCCAGTTGTGATCGAGAAACCATTTCAGTAGTGGGGTATTGATTTTATTGATACAGTTAACCCGTCTTTGAGTGCCGGACATGATTATGTCCTCACCGCAACAGATTATTTTACTAAGTGGGTGGAGGCCATACCAACCAAGCATGCTACATCTGAAGTAGTATGCAACTTTCTCAAAGAAAATATCATCTCTAGGTTTGGGGTTCCACTAAAAATTGTGACAGATAATGCGACCTATTTTTCGTCACATGAAATTACTCAATTTTGTTTCCATTATGGGATTACCTTATCTCACACTTCAGATTATTTCCCTCAAAGAAATGAACAAGCAGAATCATGTAATCGGAACCTAGTCACCATTATAAGGAAATTAGTGGATGACAATCAAAGAACATGGCACAAAGCTTTGTATGACGCTTTATGGGCCGACAGGATAACACCCAAAAGAGCTATAGGCATGTCACCTTTCCAACTTCTATATGGACAAAATGCAGAAATTCCCATTACCCTTGAACTACCAACACTCAAATTAACCAGAGCAATCGAAGACTCAACCTTCGAAAGCTCAGTTAACAAGCGGATCATGTGTCTGACCAAGTTGAATGAACAACGAGTTATGGTGGTGGATCAGATCAAGGAACATCAGGACTGGGTGAAAGCACTTTTTGATAAGAGAGCTAGAGTGCGTGACTTCCAAGTCAAATATCAAGTCTTGTTATGGGACAAGCGACGAAAACCAAAAGGGATGCATGGCAAATTTGACTCCCTATGGAGGGGTCCGTTCACCATTCGACGGCTTTGTGGTGAGGCCAGCTTTTTGCTGGAGTATAAAGATGGAACACCATTTACACTACCTCATAATGCGCAGCATCTAAAGCTTTTCAACCCTTGAAGCTTGGATAAGTCCATTTGTAAAATATGTATAGTTCTTATGTTTTGTCTATTTTTCTTTCTCATTTTTCACTCGACTCCATAGCCCAATGGCTTGGATGAAGGCACTTAGAGACTGGATTTTGCTTCCACTAATCATTTTGATTAAGTAAAAGTTCCCCAACAGGAGCCAACTGTTGTTTTCAAAATCAGCTTAGCTCATTTTTGAAAACAACCCCCCTACGAAACTTGTTCATTTCGTCTTTCGTCTCTCTAAGTTCATTTTTCGATACGAATTTTATAATTCATTTTCATCTTGTCCCTAGAATGAGGAGTGGTTACTATCTCATCCAGGTCAAGTTTTCCCTTCCCCTTTTTTTCTCCTTTCAGAGTTGGTCTCTTTTTACTTTTCTGTGTAAGGGCGGCGAAAAATGCTGCCTCTGCATTTCTCTTCTTTTCTGTGCAAGGGCGGCAAAAAATGTCGCCTCTACATTTCTCTTCTTTTCTATGCAAGGGCAGTGAAAAATGTTGCCTCTGCATTTCTCTTATTTTCTGTGCAAGGGCGGTGAAAAATGCCGCCTCTGCATGTTTCCTGCAAGGGCAGCGATTTTTGCCGCCCCTGCACTCCGACTTGTAAGGGCGGTGATTTTCGCCGCTCCTACAAAGAGACTGAATTCATGTAAAGGTGGCAAAAAATGCCACCCTTGCATGTCTCGATTTTTGCACAAGGCATTAATGGCCACACGTGGTGGGTTGTTGGGGTGAGTTTTTCACCCTATATATTTCGATTTGAGCCTCTTTCTTCTCATTGCTTCCTCCTCTCCTCCTACCTCTTGCACCTGAGTGCCTCAAGTGACGTTTCGAAGCACCAACTCACAGATCTGACCTCGTGGTATGCGCATTTTCTCAAGTAGGGTTTGTTTTTATGTTTATTTCATGTTGTTTTCTCAGTTTTAGCTTAGTATTTTATATATTTTTAGTCTTTTTCCTTTTCTTCTCCCTCCTACCCACAGTTTTTTCTACCAAGACCTCATGCGAGTGGCATTTTTTGCTACCCATGTCTTTTTTTCAAACTTTCTTGCAAAGGCAGAAAAAAACACCGCCCCTACATTTTTCCTACAAGGGCGGTGAAAATCGTTGCCCCTGCATCTCCCTACATTTTTCCTGCAAGGGCGGTGAAAATTGCCGCCCTTGCATCTCCCTGCAATTTTCCTGCAAGGGCGGCAAAAAATGCCGCCCCTGCATTCTTCCTATAAGGGTAGCAAAAATTGCCACCCCTGCATCCTACCCGCAAGGGCGGTGAAAATCGCCGCCCCTGCTATTTCTCCCAATTTATGTAAGGTCGGCGATTTTAGCCGCCCCTGCATTTTTCTTTAATTTTCAGCTAACTCCCAGAATTTTTTTCCAAGTTGTCCCATTCACGCATTTTTTCCCTCATTTTCCACTCCTTTGTTAAACTTGGCCTATTTAAGTGACCTCCAGTAACTCATGTCACTTAAATTGCGTTCTCCCTCTCTTGCTCACTCTCCTTTCATCTGTAATCATGGCAACAACACCTTCAGCGAGCTCCTGTACATCTGCTCCCATCCAATCCAGACTATCCTCTGTGATGGAAGCATCTCCCTCAAAGGCGAAGAGCATGAAATACAAGTACCAGGGCATCTTCCTGACCACATCAGTCACCTCAAATGTCGATGACATTCGAGATATCGAGATCAGCCACGTGGACATGGCTAAATTCCTGGAGCGAACCAATGCAACAAATCCCAGCACTGGGATAAAAAGAATTGTTGAGAGCAACATCCACCTGATGGCTGCCTTTTCGATAGCAGCACATCATGTAGAATTTGTCCTCTAGTGCGCACAATTTTACAACAAAGAGACCAGATCGGTCTCAGACGCCAGTGGTGGCATGATAATTCGGTTGGACCCCGATTTTATCGACAAAGTTTTTCTATGTCCGCCAGCCACCGAAGTAACCCAAAATTGACTTCGAGAACACACAAAAGGAGTATGACAAAGACTCAGAAATGGCAAAAAAGGTCATGAATTATAAATGGCTAAAGACCCCGAGGACCGGTCTCTCTAGATGGCTGAAAAGCTTCCCCAAAAGTGATTTCGTCGAAGAAGTTGGTGACTTAATCACCCTCCTCAGCAGAGTACGGGGCCTCCCATCCTCTTCACAATTTTATGAATGGATGTATCCATTCATTAAGATCATCCTTTAGAATAAACAAACCATCTTTTGGGGGGAACAGATCAGCAACGCTATCCACGAACAACTGACCAGAGTACAAACCTCCTTCAAATTATACATGACCTCGTACCTGGTCTATATAGCTGCTGCAATGCGATTTTTCCCAGGTTTGACAACAGAGAGAGATAAAAAGACCACCTCGGTCTACTCATACTATCCACAGCTGACGCTTCAAGGGTCAACTCATCATTTCAGGTGAGTAAATGACGCATTCTTCACCGTATTCTTGTGTCTCTTCGATCCTCAGCTAGAGCATAAGAGAATATCAGACGAGGCCTGGACGGTGGTAAATGGTTATGGCTGCATGTTCCTCTAGTTCTCTACATTTTGCTATCTTCGGGTGGGTTTCTACCAAGGATACCCTTATATGCTCCCTAAATTCCCTTCAGACAGGTTAGTCCTAATGGAGCTTTGCTGACAACTAGTTATCGTTCACACGAAGCAGATGGAACTTAAGAGACCCAGTTTCAAGTTCCCTATCTAGATTGGCAGGTTTTCAATTGCTACATCAACCAAAGCCAAGGTTATGGAAACAGAAATGTAGATGGTTAACATCAAACCATTCAAGAGATAGGAGAAATTTGACTTCAGGGGAGTCAGAGAGAAGATTAGAAGAAAGACTCAGTTCCACGAACCCATGATTGAGGATATCTGGGTGGACCTGAGGACAGCTGATGAGATAAGAAAAATGAACTATTGCCATCTCATACTAGAGCAGATAGAATACCTTGGACTTGCAGAGATCCCTTCTGGTTTAGTCAATGATGGGAACATCATAAACAGAAGGTATCTGATAGAAAAGGTTGCTGGTTCCCCTCTCCCTCCAGTTCAGTGGTCTCAAAAGGAGTTGACCTCACTGAGGAAAAGATTTGAACCAATATTAGCTAACACCAATGATTGGTTAGCAGCCAAATGGATCACCCTAAAAGAATTCATCACAGGATCAGAGGCTGAATACCAAGCAGAGTTGAAGAGGAAGGCAAAAAACTGAACAAAAAATGAAGGTGACGTTCCTTTGCCTTCTAAGCCTCACAAGCCTAGGATCATCTTTGTTTTCAAAAAGCCTAAGTCAACACAAGAGCCTAAATCAGCAGCTGAAGGAACCAAAGGTCAAAGCCCTGAGGCACAGACAACTCAACCTATGAAGACACAGGATCAACCTTCAGAACGACCAAGTGTTGGGTCTCCAATCTCATCGGGACAAGCATAGCCAATCCAGAGCGCCTCTCCTTCTCCCCCTCAACCTCCTACGATGCCTGCTTCTCCTGTCTCTCCAATCAGTGTTCCATCTTCTGGAGCCACTTCCCCTTTCAGGGTTGTTTTTAGTGATCCTCAGAGTCCTTCAGCAGGTTCCCCTCGCTCTTTTGGGTCCATTCTGAGTCTATCATCTCCGTCTTTCAACTTGCCACCAAGCCCTACACCTGAGCCAAAATCAGTAGTTGATACAGTTTCACCAGTTACTCTAATTATAACTACTGCCACCACTAGTAGTGTGGAAGCTGCTATAGTAACACCAACAGAGGCAACCATTGTTACAACGGGTACTTCTCTCCTGCCTTGGATGTCTGCCTTCATGCCTAAAAGAAAGAAAATGGCCATCTCCCCGAATGAATTCGATTTTGGCAAGATAGTGCCGGCAAAAGTAAAGGCTCCTAAGAGGCCAAAAATCCTCTCCAAGCTGGTCGAAGAAAAGGGGCAAAAATTTCTAGAAATTGCCAAGCCTCCTCAAGACGCAACCTTTGAGGGTTTTGAAATGAGCAGTTATTCCATCTCTCATGTTGAACTTGGAAAAGTTACTCACGAAGGTGCGAAGAGCGATCTTCAGTCAGCAATGGACATTATGGTCTAAAAGTTTGACAGGGAAAAGGAGATGAAGGATTTTTATAAAGCCAAAGCTAAGCAGTTAACAATAGTGATCAAAAGGTTCACTATTCCGACTGAGGCAGCAACTCCAGAGGCCTTTTTCATGGATGATTCAGTCATTCAGAAAGCTGAAAAGACCTATTTAAAGGGGAAATTCATGGAGGAAAATGTTGAAAGGATGCACAATCAGGGACTCTCTTTGCTATCAGAAGTTGTGAAAAGAACATGTAAAATGAAGAGATTTAAAACTCAGGTAGACGATTTTGTCTCCCTTATCTCTCAAGAAATTGACAGCTTAGAGAAAGATCTCAGTAGATGGAAGGAAATGAAGGATCTCAAAAAGAGTACCCTAATATCTATCGGTGTCATCCCCAACAAAGATTCCTATGTTGAGATCAAGGAGTCAATGATCTTCAGGATTCAGGTACTCAAGGATCTAACTAATGATCTCAAAGCTTTCAAGGAAGCTAGTGAAAAGAGTGACCTGAGCCTACTGAACAAGTTAGAAGAGCTGCCATGCAACTTGACTTTCAAGGACCATCAGTTCCTTCCAGCAGAGGAAATGATTTAGAGTTTCGAAGGGATGATCCGAAAAGATTTTGAAGGATCATCTTTCTCAATGACTTTGGTGGACAACATTCTGGATGCTCAGTTAACTTTGGAGAATTTGAAATCCAGGTTAACTGCCCACTCTAAAGCCATCACAGCACTGAAAGACGTGTTGATCAGAGCAAGGGTCATCTTCAAGAATGCAGTTGCGCCAAACAGCATAGAAATTCAGGCATCAATCACCATGTACGATGCTCATCTAAAGAAGTTCGGCAGCAAGAATTAACTCTCTCTCTCCCCTTCTCTCTTCTTCTATCCTTATGCACTTTTGTTTTGTGCAGAATGCATGCAATTTTGTAAATATGTAATTACATGTAAATATTTTGGAAAATATCTGCAAGTCAAAGATGAGTCATCTTTGACCAAGATATTTTATTTTTTATTATTTTCTATTTTTGAGGATTTTCTCCCTATATATAGTGGAGACCTCATTTGTAAATGATCTTGGAGAAGTTAATAGCAAACACTCTGCTGAAATTGAAGCAACTTTTGAGACTTTGTGCTCAAACTTGTAAATCATGTTTTGATTAAATAAATGAGAAGCAGTTTATTTCAGACTTTGTGTTGAGATTATCTGTGTTATTTAGGAAATAATTCTTATGTCTTTTTCCTGGTAACACCTTGTTTATCTGATTTAATAAGCAAAGTGGATGTGTTATTATTATCTGAGGGCACTTCTTGAGGGTAGAAAATAGACTTTGTGCTACTTTTACCTTTGAGATTCTTTTATCTTTTGTAGTTTCAGGTGAAGACTTTGTGCTTTACTTTACTCTATGGTTGTACTTGTTCCAAATCTGTGGAGAAGCTACGGAAGACTTTGCACTTGCGTGAGCTTTCCATTGAACTTTGTTACTTCAGGTAATCTCTTGCTTTTCATTTGATACCATTCTTGAAAGAAGAGGAGTGTTGTTAGCTTTAGACCAGGGATTTTCCTCTTTTGTCCTTCATACATTACCTCTGAAAAAAGAGGAGTAGATGCTGTTATACCACCCTCATGTGTTATTTTCTGCTTAATTATATATCTGGCACATAAATATTGATAGGGAACCTCCCCTTGATGAGAGGAGAGATTTACTTTGTTTAGATTTGGTAAACCCATACTTTTCAAGGTGGTAAATCTCTCTTATGCTGTGGCTAATATCCCCATTTTGTCATCAGTTAGTTGATGACAAAATATTCACCCAACACACTAATAGACCATTGACTCCTTTTTAGGAATATCATTGGATGTTTCAGTATTTTTAAGATAACTACTAGAAGACATGGGAGAGGAAGACCCTACTATTTTGTTCTCAAATGTAATGAATCCTCTATCATAAAATTGTGCATTTTTTTATCATAAATCATAACAATAATTATATTGTGATGCACACTAATACCATGGTAAGTGAAAAATGGTTGACCTTTTATCTTCTCAAATTTGTGAGTGGATGATAATAATTTAGAGGAAGAGTAATCAAGTGATTATCCAATAATGTATGTAAATTCCATGTGGTCAAACTTTAAATAGATCACACTGAACTAGTTGTCTCTTAGTATAAGTAGATGCTTTTAATATAGGATATATTATGTAAGCTAATTCTTTTCTGTTGTGTAATATAGTTAATGATTGTTCTATGTTATAAACAGTTGGTTCAGAAAAATGACTTAGAGATGGCTTATGAACCTCTTTTGTCAATTATTTTGGATTGTAAGCATATTTAACAATAGTTTTCCCCTCCAAATAAGATGCATTAGATTCAATATTTTGAGTAGTAATTTATTCTTTAATTTTATTTTTGCACTAATTTTTATAGGTATAGGGTATAATAAGGGATACTCATCAAAAGACTTAGGTAAATTTTGATCTGGAAATGTTTAAAGACATTGCTAAACACCAAGATAAATATGAGAGTTTAAAAGATGATGTAAATATTCATAAGGCTCTCCTATGGTGGTTCATGAAGGATCACTCTAAACTGAAACAAGAAATGAATAAATTCAAAAAACAAGATGGTTTATATTATTTTTAGGAGAAGGAAATTGAGATGGCATAAAAAATTGAGACTTTGTTTGAAAGGGTTAACATGTTGGAGAATGAGAACAGGGAAATCATGGAAAAATTGAACCTATTAGTGACTTTCAGTAAAGTGACAATGCATAATGCCATGTAGAGTATGGATGGCTTAACAAGGTTATTCAATATTTCTAATACAGGTGTCTTTGATAATGCTCCCAAGAAGAAGCTTAAAGGTGAGGTGTCCACATCTGCAAATGAAGGTTTGGTAATTGGGTTGTAAATAAACATTAAAAATATGATAAAAGAATGAACATTAGCATATGAATATTGGAAGAAAAATAATTGATATATATTTTTTGTAACTAAAGCTGTGAATCAACTATTTTTGTGTTGTTTTTTTGCTATTTGTGTTTTGTGATCTTTAATGATCTTAATTTGTTTGTGGTTGTATTTAGTTATGTAACTTTTCACTATGGTGGTATTTTGTATGGGTAGAGTCCCTCTCAAAACTCACTTTTACCTTTAATAAAAACTTACATATGCATCTATGCACATCCATATATAAAATGTCAAAATAAGTCTACGGGTTATTTAAAGATTTTTATTTTAGTGGAGAAAGGACTTTACTAAATCTGAATTGTATTTATAAATATAAAGGTGGATATGTCAAAGACTGTAAATAATTCTTGAATCTAACACTGTAATCTCTTATGGACTCATCATCACCTTGCATTAATCCTTGTAAACAATGTAAACATATTAATTTCATGATTATAATAATTTGATAAAATCATGTATTCTAATTTATTGAAAGTAGGTAAAGATACATTGTGAAGAATATATAACGAACCACATGCATCTTATGTTAGAATTATAAGAAAACAATTAAAAATATGCATTTATATTTATTCCAATGACCAAAAGAACACACGTATTGTATTAAATCACTGGCAAGGTCTCCATGAACATAAAATAAAGGAATATGTACATAATAATTATTTTTGGATTAGGATACTCAAATATAATTCATGTAAGAGGTTGATCTTGAATTATATTATATTTAATATTAACATGAAGTAATAATTTTAAATTAATATTCAACACTTACTTTTGAAGGGCTCATATAACATTCATCATAGATACAATATGGCTAGTAGGAGTAGTTTTGTTTGGGAAAGGTACAATCAAGGTTTGTAATTTACCATCTAATTGAAACATAGGAATAATGGAATCATCACATCTATCTATAAAAACTAGAATTACATCACACACTTGTGTGACTCCCTATGTCAAAACCCCCCTTGATCCCCTTTTAATAATTAACCTTCCTAACCCATGTTTTCACCTTAAAATATTTAACTAAGTTAATTAAAACCCACTTATGACATCTTACCTATCCACCTCATCCTAAGACTAATTATTACCCTTTGAGTCACCTTGCGAATTACTTTCCTAATCCTAACTACCTATGACTTGTTCTCACCCATAACATAAATTCCTAACTAACTACATTCTTCATAGCCTCACATTTTTACCATTTTCTAATGGATACCAAACTTGAAAAGAGAAGGAATAGAAAATGGGATAAAAATAAACCTTTTACCTATTCTCATGCCACCGATGTTAGTCAACCCTTGATCGACATCAGCTACTTAAGGAAATTTCCAAGTTGGTATTCGAGTCACAAAATTCAATAATTCATGCATAAGGTTTTGGCATCATAGCATCCTACATTCACTTTTGACATATAAGCTTATCATTACTCTACACAAATTGATCTAGATCAGGAATTGATACACTACATAGAGCTTGAACTCTTGATGACCAACAACTCATGCTTTTCTTGTCTGTTCACATATCAATTCACCAAGCCTCATCAGAGTCATCTATTTAACAGTCACAGTTCACCCATTTCACCAGCTAAGTATATCTCAATATTTTGTAATTCTTTAAATGGAAATTTCATAATCACTTTACATTATACTATTTAATGTTTCATGAATCTTGACTCCTTCTATGGAGGAGTTGTAAAGCTCCCCACCCACTTCTCTCTACCCTAGCATACCAACCCTTTATCCAGACTCACTTGAGTCTTATCCACCTCCTTATGACTCTTTCCAACCTCACAACCTGACCATACTCCCATTCTCCCTCCCAAAAAATCCTTCCCTAACTCATTCTAATACTACTACCCTAACCAACGTCGATGACCCCAATTGATATCAAAAACTACAACCAACATCAGTCCTTTAACTGACATGATTTACTGTGTTTCTAAACTATTAAACTCAAAATCACCTAACAACCTTCCTAAAACATAGACCCAACTTATTAGCGTACACTGTATTATCTTCTACTACACTTAGACTTGCAACATGATAAACAAAAATCTAATTCTCTCTCTCTCTCTCTCTCTCTCTCTCTATCTCTTTATTTACTTGCATTTATTTTAAACTTTGTTATAAAATAGCAGACTGTCATCCCAAGGAAGTTGCATGCTTCTCTAAACAAGCGCATAGGTTGGCAATCCACACATATCTCCACTAACAACTATTTTGTGTAGTATTTTCTTATCTATAGGTATCTTCCTCCACAACCAAAGAGGGGAATCTACAAATTATGGAATGGTGCACACTTATCCATGTTTTAATCACTTATCCCTAACTCTCTCTCTTTTCTATTTCTCTTTCTCTTTGAATGTAAAATAAGCTTAAAAGGTACTGAAATATTATGGCATGACTAGTGGGACCTTGGAGTTTTCTTGGGTTTGTTACTTGTCTAGATATTCATAGAGGTGCACCATAGTGAAATTTTCATTCCTTAGAATTTTTCTCTTTGTCTTTCTCAAAAATGAAATTTTGAACTTTTTATTTTTTGTTTAAGGAAAGAACTAAACTTTTCCTTCCCTATCATTCTCCTCTTCTTTTGCCTCTAAAAGAAATTCATTATTTTCCTTCAAGCTAAAAAGAATACCTTATTTTGTTTAGCACTTTTGAGCATTAGGATAGTGAAATTCATCCTCTTCTCCTATTCACCATTGTTTTGATCTGAATTTAAACATTTTTGATTTGGGTTTAAAAATCATTGCATCTGATTGTTTTCTTATTGCATTTAGCTCACCTAGTTAAATAAAGCATCACAAATAAATTGTAGAATATAAATATTACACAACCAGATCACTCTCACAAAATTAAACATCTAAACTCACTTATACAAGGCCCATTGAGATTTCATCACCCAATGGATCACATTACCCTACCTAGTAATCCCACTTGGATTTCACCACCAAGGGGAGGACCCACTCCATTCTCTGACAGAGTATAAACTCTAGACATGAGGTATATTTTGGCTAAGTGACTTGACTTAGGTTTATGACTATGAAGTATGGGGAGTAAGCCCCTATAACAAGACACATACCTAGTCTAATATATATTTCCATTGAGTACCAAGATTAACCTGGAACCATCTTTAGATTGTTCATCTAGTACCTATCTCACAAACTAATTTTACTCTCACACTTTCTAAGGCATACGCCATCAAGAGAATAAAATTAATTCCTAGGAGTTAACATTTAGTGGCTACATGTTCCTTTTTTTCTTCCTTTTGTCTTCTGCATTTTTGAGTTAGTGAGGATGTTTCCTTTATCAATTTATAGAATCTAGGCATTTCTATTTCCTATATTTTATTAACCTCTAGTTTCAAGTATTTTGTGTGTCCTTTATCCTTGCACAAACTTTTTGTGTCCTTCATTTTACCTAAATGTTTCCCTTGGGTTGCCAAAACCTGAGATTTTTTGCCTTTTTAGATTCCATAGTAATCAAAATCGATAAGACTACTGATGTTGACTACCCTTTTACCTATCAAAATTGGTTAGATAACCGATATCGGTGACTATGTGTGTTTATAATTTTTAGCCTGCTTAAAATGGTAAGTTAAAATTACCTACCTACCTAAAATCAAGCCTATTTTTATGATGCTTTGTAATAATATAGAGTTTGAGTCCTATTTTTATCCCTTTTGCATGGTCTTGACACATAGGCAAACTAAAATTCTTACCGATTATGCAAGTTAGAAACCACTCCCACCTTCCCCTCTCATTTCTGATTCTACCACGAAACATACTTCAACTATAAATAATATCCCTATGACTACCAATCATAACTAGATCTCCCTTATACCTGAAGGAGATCTTGACTTCATGAAATTTCTTGATCATAACATTGTATCCCTTTAACATTATCTCACCATGAGCCAAACCTATAAAACTATGAGAGATCCCCTTTTTGGCATGCCAACTTCCTTAATAGAGACAACTGTAATCTTGGTGGTTTCTACCATTCCATCTATCTTCAACCAAACCACTTCTTCAACAAGTGACCCAACCATTAATAACCCTCAAAATTCAACCATCCCAATTGCTTAGTCTCATCTTCTTAACCCAACTTCTATAGTGGCTCCCTTAGCCTTGTAGCCACAACTGGCCCAACCAAGTCAAACGCCATTTCAAAACTTGGTAGTTCCCATCCCATCAACTCTTTCACCCATAATTAAAAGAGTTGAAACTCATCCTTTAACCCATATAACCATGCCATTAACCCAACCTCTAGTGATGGCACCCAATGAAGGCATTGTCTCTAACCCCATAGGACAAGCCTCTTTCATTTTTTCCCCTCAATCCATGACTCATTACCAGTATGTTGCATCTACACTACCACAACAAGGTGTGCCATATCCTACCTCTAGCTCCCTTAAAGCACCCTATAAATTAAGAGGTGCTCTTCACACTAATGTTTCTCCCAATCTCATGAAGATGCTAATGGATAAGATGTCTAACCTAGAAACATCTATTTTAGGTTCAAATAATGTGTTATCTTATGATCAAATACATAATGAACCCATCCATCCTTCTGTACCCATTCAACCCTGCTTGAGTCAGTGGGAAATCAATAAATTTACTCATTTCCAGAGTAAAGAGGACCTACAATAGCACTTACGATCATTTTGACATGCTTGTTACCAAATATGGTATGACAATGCATTATTTCTTCTCACTTTCTCTATGTCTCTTTCAGGTGTTGCCTTGGATTGGCATATTTCCATAACCCAACACTCCCTTTTCTTATTTACCCAACTTGAACAACTATTCTTAGACCACTTCTCTATCAATATTTCTAAAAAGGTCTCTATTACAGACCTTTACTCTATTATATAATTTGATGATGAGTCTATCACTAACTTTGTCACTCATTAGTGAGGTTTAATCAATCATCTCTCCTTTTCTTTACCTCAACTTGAGCTTATCGATCTTTTATCAAGAGCATGTGATAAACACATATCTTATACCCTATATGTCCAAACTTTATACAAATTTTATAAATCTTTTACAATGGTGAAAAAGTTAGATATTCAAGCTATAGATGAAGATACAATTAAGTTACATAATAAAAATACCAACTCCAAACCTAATGACTCTTCCTTTAAACCTTCTTATTCCAATCAAAAGTCAAAAGGCTCTGCCAATGCTGTGGTGATTAAATTAGATTCTTTTACCATAGTCAACTAGTCTAGGCCATCCACCTCATAAAATCTGACCAAACAATTCCAACAATGATATCAACAAAGACAATACACTCCTATCAGTGAGTCATACACTTATGTTTTGGATAAACTATTATAACAAAGAGCTCTTACCCTTCCCCAAATTAGACCTCCTATACATTTGGTTTTCTCCCATCTTATCCCAACCTGGTACAAGGAGGATGAGTGTTGTGGCTATCATCGAGTTAAAGGCCATAATTCTAACAATTGTAAAACATTCAAAAACATTATTCAGGATATGCTTGATAAAGGCAAGATTATCTTGGATAACACTAATGTTCCTACTAACCAAAGTATGGATATGTTCAAATAACCTTTTCCTAACTATTCACTTAATCAAACAAATGTTCAGGTCATGACCAATAACTCATATGGTCATGATATTCATATGGTCAATATGGTCTTATGTTTACCTCTGGTATAACATCTTCCACAATTAGAGGACCCTATTTTACCTATTACTCTTCTATGAGTAAAGGATCCTATTTCACCCATACCTCTCCCACATGTGGAGGGGCCTCCTATACCTATCCTTTTACCATGTGAGGAAATCACAATGCCCGTTCCTCTTGTACCTATTTTGCCTATTCTCCTACCTTTAGAAAAGCATGCCATGCCCACTCCCCATCCACATGTTGAGGGAATCATCATTCCTATGCTCTACCCTCTTGAAGAGCCTTCTTCACCTACTTTTCCTCCACCAATTGATGATAGTGCCCCATCCACTCCTGTTTCACATATAAAGGATTCTACATTATCTATCCTTACACTAATTGAGGGACCTATTATTCCTACACTTGTCAAACCAATTTTACCTCTCCTCTTACCAAAAAAAGAGCACACCTTGCCTACTCATTTTTCACATGTTGGGGAAGTAAACATACCCATGCTTTATCGACTAGCAGAATCAACTTCACCAGTTCCTCCCCCACCTAGGGAGGATCATCCCTCTACTCCTACCTTGGTTGAAGAAGACTCAGCTGTAGTTCTTACTCATCTTTGGCGTGAAATAGTATAATTCAACACCTTCCCTCTTTTCCAATCACCTAAGTCTTCTGTGGAAGCAAATATAAAGCCTATGATAGCTTTATCTAAATCTTTTTCATGATTAATCAAAAATATAGACTTTCTTGATTCAAAGAAGCTAGACCACTCCACATTTTGGGACTGACTTAAAGCTCCCTATCCTATGCAAAAAATGTCATCCTCTACCACCAATCCTTTCACTACCATTTATCCCAAAGTTTTTGACAAAGATATAAATTATTTGCTTGGACTGTCAGAAGCACAACCCTCTACGTCAAAACCATCACCATCATGGACATCTACTACTCTAAAGCAAATATGATCTTTGGGTGATTTCCCAATGTCTAATCTAATTCATCCACATATAAATTTAGATTTGAATCCTCAAACATGAGTTGGAACTCCATGTCCTAAACCAAGGAAGAATGTTAAGTTTTCTAGGCCTCACCATTCCACTCCTCCTCCACCCTCAACTTTGACTTTGATCTTTGGACACCATCTTTCCACTTTAGTTGGAGTGTTCTCTTTCCAAGAAAGACAAAAGGCAAAGCTACCTCCTCTTTTGCCTCTACCACTTAGTAGACCTTAAACATCTAGCACCTTGATACCTATGACTAAAAAGATGTCAAAAAAACTAGTGGCTATGCCTTCACCTAAAAGGGTGACACATAAAACCATATCCACACCTCCTAAATCAAATAAGGTGTCCACCCCTATTGTATTAATAAGTGTTAGCCCAATGGTAGGCTCTCAAGCCTTTATCCTATGCCATTTTTTTCAATACGCCACCATAACACTTCCTCTAATCAAGCTTTATCAACCTATTAGACCAAAACCATCTTGGTTCGATGACACACAATTTTTTTATATCAATACTCGCCTGAACATGATACAAAAAGCTATAAATCTCTCACAGATGTTCTCTAACAATAATTTGATATGAACAACCTTTTCATTAAGGATCTTCTTTCTAACCTCATATTTATTCTTCTAGTTACATCTTAAACTATATCTATCACCTCACCTGAGTCCAAGACCAATGACAAGGTTGTGCCTCCACCACTACCTTCTATGCCTATGCTCCAGATCAACACAGTTAATGTGGCCACATGATCTCAAAATCAAAAGGATAAAGGTAAGGAAAAGGCCACTACCCCTTCATATAATCCATTCTCAAATTATGATCCTCTATCAAATCTCAATATCTCTCTTCTTGGTTCTCCCCAACCCACATCTTCACAAGTCATTCAAGACTCAATGGTGAAATAACTTCACCAAACTACTTCACCAAACCCCTATAAAGATGTCTTTATATGAGTTAATCCAAAACTAATCCCAACATCATTAAGCCTTGATCAAGGATTTTTAAGCCATTGAGGTACAAACTAACAATCCTAAACCTCTTGCACCTTTGGTAGATTCTCTTAATATTATTACCTTGGTTTCCTTCAATGATTCAGAAATTCTAGCTCTTCACCCTAGAGACAAGGACCCTGCACTTTTTATCACTATATATATCAATCAAACTCATGTTAAGAGAGTCATGATACATGGAGATGATAATATTAATATTATCTCCACTCATGCCTATAAGTAGCTATCACTTCCCAATAATTGCATGTTGTAGTCTGATATGATACTCTGTTCCTTCAATGATACTACATCAACTACTATGGGTACTATAATCTTGGATAGTTGTGTGGGTCCTTACACAAACACTAAAATCTTCTATGTTATTGAAGGAGAGTTTCAATATAACATATTTCTTGGATGGCCTTGGATATGTGCCATGGCATGTGTACCCTCAACTATACACTGCTATTTCAAATTTGAGCATGGTGGGCAAGTACATGTTATTCCCACCGACCCACCTCCTTTCAAAACATGAAACATGAATTATCATCCCAATGATATCTTCATTCCATTGAAAACAACTTCCTTTTTTCATTTTACCATTGAAGCCTCAACAAGCTCAACTACCCTAGTTGCTTAGATACTAACAACATAAATTCTTGATAAGGACCCCATAAAAGACACTTTCAAATTCCTTTCTCTCAGAGAATATAGGTTATTGACACTTGACATGTTTCATACCCCACAAGAGTATGGAAAACTTCACATTCACCCCAATTATGATGAACGTATTGGGATGGTCATCATGTGTGGTCCCCTTAACCTTCAAACTAATCGCACATATGGGGGAATTGATCAAGCTCCTATTGTCAAAAATCTCTCCTCTTCACCACAACCATTTACCTATGACTTCTCCTTCCTAGGCAAACCTATTTTTTCTCACACCTATCTTTATATGTTCACCTATAAAGGATTCAGGTTGAGTCATTATGAGTAGGGTGCTCATACGCCCATTGAATACCCCACTAATAAGACCATCAATGATGCCAAAAAGTGGTATGGTGTGGGTTTCAATGAAACAATAAAACCCACTAAGGTGTCTCATATCGAGGAGCCACTCTCTCCTTCTCCATCCTCTCCTCTTCCCCTACCATCACCTACATAATTAGAGGTATCTATACCTCCTATTCTTTTTCAATAAATGCCATTCATTTAGAACCCCTGACCTATCATCTAGGTGAGGAAATAAGGTCCCTTCCTCTTGTTCATCCTAAAATGATTGATGAAGACTCTACCACTATTAACACTATCCAATGTTAGGATGATGATACTATTCTCACCTACATGGGTGAAGATGATTCCTATATCTAATGATCACTCCCTTTTGAAATGTAAACTATATTAAATCAATCAACCATTGACATTAATTTACCCTTTCAAAATAAACCTCAAATCCTCAAGATTGGCCAAGCTTTAGATTACCTTGAACAAACCAATTATGCCACTTTCCTCTCTGATCATAGTAAAGCTTTTGCTTGGTCTTATTGTGACATGCCTAGCATTGACCCCTCTATCATCACCCAAAATATTATAACCAACCATGATGCTAAGCTTGTTAAGTAGAAGCTTCATAATATGAACCCTTGTATTGCTCTCCTTATCAAATAAGAGCTCCTATGCTTCCTCTCTATTAACTTTATTCAACCCATTGACTATCCATAATGGGTTTCTAATATTATCCCTATCATAAAAGTAATAGGGGGAATTCAAATTTGCATCAATTACCATGATATAAACCTTTCTTGTCCAAAAGATGACTTCCATTTACCAAATATCAACCAAATTATTGATCTGATGGGCAACCATGAGATGTTATCTCTTCTGGATGGGTTCTTAGGCTACAATCAAATCCTAATTACTCCTAAAGATCAACACAAGACCTGCTTCATCACTCCATGGGGAACTTTCTATTACCAAGTCATGCTTTTTGGCCTTAAAAATTATAGTGCTACTGACCAATGCACCATGACTTACATTTTTCATGACCTACAAAAAATTATGGAAGATTATGTGGATAACTTACTTAAAAGGTTAAACATCACTAGGATCACTTGACAATTCTCAAAATCATATTCACTCATCTCCTCAAATATAAAATTTGACTAAACCCAAATAAATGAGTCTTTGGGGTCCTTTTAGGTAAGCTTCTAGGCTTCATTATCTCCCTCCATGGTATCGATGTCAACCCTGCTAAGGTTCAAGAAATATTAAAAATGCCTCTACCCATTAATCTCAAGTACCTTTATAGCTTACAAGGAAAACTTTAGTTGATTCACCATTTCATCTCTCAATTGTTGGATCGATGTCAACATTTTCATCTTCTACTTAAAAAGGATGTCTCCTTCTATTGGAACATGGATTGTTAGAAAGCCTTTGATGCACTTAAAGGGTATCTCTTTTCCCACTAGTTCTTATTCCCCCTAAAGAGGACCAGCCTTTCTACCTCTACATTTCTGCAATAAGCCATTCCTTGGGTACTATGATTGCACACCAAGATGATCAATATAGAGAGCAAGATATTTACTACATAAGTTAAATGCTTCTTGATTATGAAACTCAGTATACTCATATTGAAAAGTTTTACCTCGCATTGGTCTTCACAGCTTCCAAACTTTTCCACTACCTTTTAAATCACAAAACCTATGTTGTCACCCATACTGACACCCTCAAATACATGCATTCCAAGCTATAACAAAACTATCATATGGATCATTGGCTCATTTTCCTTGTTAATTTTGACTTGGAATTCATCCAATAAAAGTATATCAAGGGGAAAACAATTGTCAACCAGTTAGCCAATGCACCTTTACCCAACAACCAACCTTCTAACCTCAAGTTACCCGATGAGTCTATTACAATGCCATCCACCAATGATATCTCCTATCAAATGATGATGTTGTTTAACATGTATAAATGTCAACTCGATGGGGGTGTGGGGGTCATCCTTATCCCTCTTGATGGTGAGCCTATGTCTCTATCATTTAAAGTATATTTTAAATGTACTAATAATATGGATGAATATGAAGCTTTAGTCTTAGGGCCTCAAATGGCCATTTTCTTGGGTGTCAAATCAATCAACATCTTTGGTGATTCCTAGCTAGTGATTAATCAGGTTAATAGTTTGTAACTCTATAAAAATGAAATTCTTCAATGATATAAACATTATGTAGATGCACTATTAGAATAATTTGACCACTACCTCATGTAGACTATTCCTCAATCTACAAACATGTTTGCCAACATGATGGCTTCCCTTAACTCACACATTCAATCGTCACCCTCTTCTTCAAAAATTTACATCACCATGCATCACCTCACTTTGCCCTCTTATGTGTCAACTACCATCCTATTTGTGGGCAGTGTTGACTCTAATATGCATGATGTCTAGTACAAATAACTTATTGAATATCTCACTTATGCTATCATTCCATCAGACCTTTCTAGTAATGGGAGACATGCTTTTGTTAAAAATATTACTCATTATACTATGCTAGGGGGCATTCTCTACAAACAAGGCTTTGATGGTCTCTTCCTTAGATGACTCACTCATGCTGAAATCTCATTCACCATTAAAGAAGTCCATGATGGGATTTGTGGGGGGAATTTAGTGGGAACTCAGTTTCCAGACACATCTTTTGACTTAGATATTTTTGGCTGAAACTCAACCAAGAATGTCAAAATTATGTTTGGTGTTGTGTCAAATGTCAACAACATGCTAACTTCCTTCATACTCCAAGCCATGCCTTATAAGTTACTAGAGACTTTTCGCTATTTTCACAATGGGGTTTGGATCTAATCAGTGAGATTAACTCTCATTCATCTGACTGGTACATTCTATCATTATTGCTACTGAATACTTCACCAAGTGGGTCAAGGTTATTCCTCTCACTCCATTAAGGCTGAAAAAATTATTGACTTTATCAACCATCATATCATCTATCATTTCGGTGTTCCCCATAAGATTATTATGGACAATGGCAAATCTTTCATGAATAATACTATCCCAAAAATTTGTGATTCTTTTGACATCAAATTAAGCTTCACATTGCCATACTATCCACAAGCAAATGGATAGGTAGAAGCTTCTAATAAAACCTTAATCAAAATCCTCATAAAGGTAGTTAATGATGTTGGTATGGATTGGCATACACACATCCCCCTTTCCTTATGGGCTTACCACCATAGCATTCAAACCCCTATGGGTGGTACACCTTTTTCATTGGTCTATGGGATGGAAGCAGTCTTGCCTCTTGAGGTCTAGATTCCTTCTCTTTGCATCTCTCTATAAGACATACATACTAATGACGACTTTCCCTAAGAATGTTTGGCCCAACTTGAGCTACTCGATAAATGTCATCTAGCAACCCTTAATCACCTCAAAATTTATCAAGAGTGTATCAAGCATGCTTAAAATGAAAAACTCAAGGAGTGAGATTTCAATATCAGGGATCTCATCTTAAAGGAAAATCAAAATGTGACAAACATGGAGAAAATTAAAATAAGGCAAGTTTGATCCTAATTGGCCTGGACCCTACATCATAACTCACAAGTATGGCTCAAGAGCTTATCACTTGTCTTCTCTCAAAGGTAAGCCAAAACTTGAGCCTTTAAATGCTTTGCACCTATGATCATTATTTTGTTAATCAAGTGAAACTTCACTTCGTGTCTAACTTGAGCTTGTCCCTTGAGAAACCCTATTACATTCACTTCCCTTCCTCTTAACCCTTGATCCTACACACAGTTAACCTTCTAGGTGTTATGGTTTTTCCCTCATAAAGGAAAACCTTGAAGCCTTTATAGTCTTATCCATGACTGAAGTTGTATGTAAAAAAATAAAAATAAAAATAAAAATAAAAATAAAAATAAAAATAAAAATAAAAATAAAAATAAAAATAAAAAAATAAAAATAAAAAATAAATAAAAATAAAAATAAAAATAAAAATAAAAATAAAAATAAAAATAAAAATAAAAATAAAAATAAAAATAAAAATAAAAATAAAAATAAAAATAAAAATAAAAATAAAAATAAAATAAAAAATTTATAATATATAATAATAGAAATTGGGATATATAGAAAAATTATTATCTCTCAAGTCATGATTCTCAAATGTAGACTGCCCCCTTAAAGGATAACTATGTAACTTCTCATTGCTACTATAAATAGACTGCTCCCTAGAAGGATAGCTATTAAAGCTAAAGAAAGAAGCTTAGACCAGTCCCTTGAAGGATGGCTAAGCCAAGCTTTGTTATCAAGAAAATAATGACTTAGAAGCTTCTCACATTGATCAGCTTTGCATGACCTCAAGGGCACCAACAATATCCCAATTAAGGCTTCCCACATTGATCATCCTACACAAGAAAAAGAAATGAAAAACTTTAGTCATATACTTGCCTATGGTAGCTCTCAAGTCACCTACAAAAGGGGCATACTATCCCCACTAAGAGGGTTATGCTACCCAAACATCCTAATTCATTTTACCTTTCTCCCTTCTTACTCCCTCACAATCAAGGGACTTTGAACTCACTTGACACAAGGTGATCATGAAATTTCTCTACCAAATAAATGGTTAATATTGCAATGCATGAATAAGGCTCATACTCCTATGCCTATTCATATGGTCATTATGGTCTCCACCAATGTAAGAGCATCATGTCCCTTTATTTTCTATCACACGTCAATTTCTCTTTTAAGGTGACATATCACAACAAGATTCACTTAACTTCTCACCTACCTACCAATCTCTATTCTTACATCTTAAAGTTATGTGTTTAAGAATAATATTACTTACATGTCCATTTCAAACAATAATGCTAAATAATATCAACAAACATCATGGTGTATTAACAATAAATTATTCAATCATCACACTCTACTAATACTAATAAACCATTTGCCAACTAATTTATTTCATACAACCTCATGTGAAATGCAACCAACATAGCTTCTCTAAACAACAGTAAATCAAAAAACTATAAAATCAAACAACTCATTTTTAGCATACACCATCACATATATGGAAAAATGATACAATGAAACCAACTGCTCAACTATGCATGTACCATCATGAATATGGGAAATGCTAGCATAACACACTAACTATCACTAACATAACCACAAATTACATCATACATAATATAACATCATCATAACATCATGAAATCTCACAATACCAAAATCTCATACATGCGCACGTGCACACACACACACATGCACGTGCGCGCGCGCACACACACACACACACACAATATGACTATACATCAATGAATCATATCAATATCATCTCTCTCTCACCATACATCTCTCAACTTTGTTCATAGGTTGATATATATATATATATATATATATATAACAAAAATCACAATACATCTAGCCCTTAGAATTCTCAAGGCTATGGTCATGGCGTGAGGAGGCAGTATCATCACCACCTGCTACTTGTTTGTGTCTACATGAACTTGAGGTCATTGTGTGTCTCTCTGATCTCTCTTGCTCTCTATCCTTAGAATATCTTGGAATCTATTGGAACAACCTAATGGCTCTCTCATAGTATGCAATCTCATCTAAAACATTGTTGTACCTCTCTAGTGGTTTAATCTATGATGGACACATCAAACGTACTAAAGGACCCTATGGTGGTGCCTATGGTGTATCCTATATTTGTCCCTATGGTGGAGGAGGGGGGTATCCTACCCAATTTCTCTCAAACTATCTCTCTCTACTATTAGTATAGTAACTTTTCCCTATAGTGTTTTCACCTATCCTTGTAGAACCAAAACTTGTGCCTATGCTACAGTTAGCTAGGTCTGTAGTGTCATCACCTATCCTTGTAGGACTAAAACCTATACCTATGCTATATCATGTGCTTGTATAGCTACATCCCTTTCTCTCTCAGCTCCCTATAAATCTAGTCATGGTCTCCTCAGAATCATAGGGTGCAAACCTACCCACCATGCTCGATAAGTCACTATACACCTTGGATCTATCACACTTGGGCCTACTAGTAGCTCCTCAAAATCTAGACCATCTATCTCTTGTGGTAATGGAAGGGGTACCTATATATCATCCCTCCTATATCAAGGAAAATTAAGAGGTATATCTTATAATACCCTAAACTATCTCCTAACCCTAACCACAGGTATCATATCTAACTCTTTGGCTCACCTCTCCCTGACCCATATCATACTTTATAAGCCTACAAGTTGCTCTGCCTATCCTCTAAATATAGGATATGTCAAGTAGGGCCTCTAAATAATATCTTAAAGAATCAATCCATCTACTAACTACCTATAATACTCAATATCTTGCATAATGTCATCTACTTGTGTATGTGCCATGTTATCTCTCCATCATCTAAAACCAACCCTAAAACTAGTCAAAATCATGACTGGTAGCCCAAGTGGCCATGTCACCAAAATGTGCTCATATTCCCAACAATGAAGTAAATGCTCAACACAAAGACTTTATCACTATCATAACCTCACACCCCATAACTCATTATATAGTTGTGCAAGAAAAGTTGGTCCTCATGCAAAGACTATCCATTACTCAAACATCTGTGCCAAAAATATGCTCATCACAATAAGGAATCTCCTTCTATTTTCATCAGGTAGTGAATACACTATAATTCCTATCATCATTAGGATAATCAAGTGATGATGATCCTCATTTATAATGTAAAGTAGCTCATCTATAAAGCTCATTAAATGATAGGTCACCTCTCTAACATTCTCCCCAAATAATGTAGACATATGAATATCATGCTCCTCCCTCAAACACATGAAGAGATATTCACCCTAGAGTGGTAGCCATAAAATCATGTATACATCCTCCTGCATCACTATCAACTTTTTGGTAGGTAGATAGAAGGTGATGGTGGTATGATCCCACCTCTCTGTCAAGGCTAACATCAAGATAACATCTCATGTAACTCTCCAATATCCTCACACTCCTCCTAATCCTATAGCTTACATGTTCTCCCACTCATCAGTGGTGACATCTCTCCTCATTGTCATTAGCAGTGTAGGCATTTAATCTTATAATGTCAACTCCTACCTACATTACATCCGCATAAACAAAATCACTCCATCAAGCCATATACCTTAAGTTATAAACCTCCTCTTTTAATCCCCTTCCCTTTGGGAGAACTGCATTGGCTTGAGGCCCTAATCTAGGCTATGTAGGTAGCACTCAATTGCCACGAGGTCTTTTGAGGTTAGCTCAACCATTTACCCACTTAACTATCCAACCCATTCACCCACTTAAACTATAGGCCCCATGGCATATATCTTTAAACCCTAGGCCAATCAGCCTATTCTTAAACTCTAAACCCCATGGCCTATATTTTAAACCCTAGGGAAATTGGCTTATTATAAACCTGTAGGCCCCATGACCTATATCTTACACCCTAGGCCTAATGGCCTGTATTTTAAACCTTAGGTCTCATGGCCTATTTCAACCTACTTTTTCATAACCACTTACCTTAATAATTTAAACCCATATCTGACCCTTTTTTTCCTTCCCTTTGGGAGAAATACATTGGCTTGAGGCCCTTATTTGGGCTATGTAAGCAACACTTAGTTGAAATGGGGTCTTTTAAGGCTAGCTTAGCCATTAGGATAGTCCACTAATGCACCTCTACAAATTTAACTAGGGATGCAAAATTGGCCCTAATTCTTCTCAAAATTGCCATGTTGGGTTTTCCAATGATTGATATCAGTTATATTTTGATTAATATCGATCTTATATGATAACATCGACATTGGTTGTTGACTAACATTAGTACTAATTATTGATTGATATCGATATCCCAAGTGACATTGATGACTAGTTTTACCCTAGAGCCAAATAACCTATTCCCAAATTTTAGGGTTTTTCCTAAAAACTACCTCTAACCCCCCATAAATACACCAAACCCTACCATTACCCCATCCACTCCCCACTTAATTACCCTCTATCCCCCCCCCCCACAAACTCACATTAACCTAACTAATAAATTTTGATCAAAATCTAAATTAAGAAAAAAAAACAACCAACTCAAGCAACTCAAAAAGATCCTACCTCATCTCTCTATATCCTCTAGGTTGGAATGACTAACACCTATAGTGGAGAACCTCCAACTAGGTCCCCTCATCCTTCTTCCATCTCCATCCACACCAATTCTCCCTCAATCAAACCACCACCCACAAAATGCTAAATCACACCCTCATTCTCACACACTCTTCTCCACCACTCACCTCTCACCACCTCACCACAATAGGACAAGCTCTAGATGTTTTAATTTGCACAATACTTAGAACTCTATTTTCCTCTAATCCAATATCACAAATAAATTTTGGTGGGATGTTAAACCCATTTTCATCAGGTTGGTCACCCATTGATGTCATCAGTCCTACCCTAGACCAATAATGTTAGCATATTTCTTATCAACATCAATGACCTGACTGATGTTAGCATATTTCCTATCAACATTGGTGACCTGACCAATGTTATCTAGTTTAAAATTTGGGTTTCCAACCCCAATCACCACCCTTTGAAAAATCACCCTAATTACATGGCTTTAGTGTTTCACATTCACTCCTTATGGGGCAACTTGGAGCTCACATATATCTCCCTATCCATGACAAACAACCTTTGAAACCACTTAAATTTCCACCCAGGATGACTCTGACTAGATATCACAAATATCTCCTTGACCAATGACCCTTTTTGAGCCAACCTTACCTTGATTGTTCTAACTTCCTATGCTACCATGATATAGTTAATTATTATACACACACATGTGTATCAGGTGTTTTTTGGATCAAGACCTTGCTAGTTCCATCACCTACAACCCTTTTTTTCCAAGAGCACTTCCTACCTCATATACCTAGAACACATGGACCATTGGAGCTACAAATTTGATCATTTAAACCCCATTAGCTATTACTAACAAGCTATGGTCTAGTTATTTCTATCCAAGTCCTCCTCACCTTTACCCATTATTGATTGAGTCAACCATAACTAATAGTAGTATCTATGTAAGTAACGATGTTCCCATGTTCACACTCAACATTCACCCATCTATTAACTACCTACCAAACTAGTACCCAATTTTAGATTCTCCTCCATTAGTTCCCATTTTGAGGGGGGAATATCTCATCCCATACCATTAGCATCCAACTCCTATTTTTTTCTAACTTGTCAATAAAAGTTATAAGACAAAAAGGGACAAATGTAGACACCAAAATTACATCACACACTTGCATGATTCCCTGTGTTGAAAGCCCCCTTGATCCCATTTTAATAATTAACCTTCCTAACCCATGTTTTCACCTTAAAATATTTAATTAAGTTAATTAAATTATACTTATGCCAACTCACATAGCCACCTCATCCTAAGACTAATTCTTACCCTCTGAGTCACCTTGAGACTTAGTCTCCTAATATTAACTACCTATGACTTGTTCTCACCCCTAACATAAATTCCTAACTAACTACGTTCTTCATAGCCTCACATTTTTACCATTTTCTAATGGACACCACACTTAGTGAGAGAAAGAACAAAAAAAGGATAGAAATAGCCTTTTTACCTATTCTCATGCCACTGACATTGGTTAGCCCTCAACCAACATCAACAGGATCACCGACATCGACTACTTAAGTAAAATTCAAAGTTGGTATTTGGGTCACAAAAATCAATAATTCACACATAGGATTTTTGCAATCAGAGCATCTTACTTTCACTTTCAACATCCAGGCTTATCATTACTCTACACAAATTGATCTAGATCAAGAATTGATACACTACATAGAGCTTGAACTCTTGAGGACCAATAGCACATGCTTATCTTATTTGTTCACCTATCAATTAACCAAGGCTCATCAGAGTCATCTATCTGACAGTCATAGTTCACCCATTTCACTAGATAAGTATATCTTGGTGTTTTTTTAAGTCTTTAAACAATAATTTCATAATTGTTTTACATTATACAATTTATTATTTCACAAATCTTGACTCCTTCTGTGGAGGAGTTGTAAAGCTCGCCACCCACTTTTCTCTACCCCAGCATACCAACCCTTTGTCCAGACTCACTTGAGTCTTATCCACCTCCTTACAACTCTTCCCAACCTCAAAACCTGACCATACTCCCATTCTCCCTCTCAGAAAAGCCTTCTCTAACTCATTCTAATATTATTGCCCCAAACAATATCGATGACCCCAAACTAACATCGATGAACCTAATAAATATCAGCAACTGTAACTAACATCGATCCTTTAACTAATGCCATTTATTGTGTTTATAAACCAACAACCTCAAAATTACCTAATAACCTTCCTAAAACATAGACTTAACTTATTATCCTACACTGTATTATCTTTCAATACACTCAAACCTACAACATGGTAAACATCTCTCTCTCTCTCTCTCTCTCTCTCTCTCTCTCTCTCTCTCTCTCTCTCTCGCTCTCTCTCTCTCTCTTTACTTGCATTTATTTTAAACTTTGTTATAAAATAATAGACTGTCATTCCAAGGAAGTTTCATGCTTCTTGTAACAAGCACGTAGGTTGGCAGTCTGCACATATCTCCAATAACAACTATTTTGTATAGTGTTTTCTTATCTATGGGTGTCTTCCTCCATGGCCAAAGAGGGGAATATACAAAGTCTAAAATGGTGCACACTTATCTAGGTTTTAATCACTTATCCCTAACTCTCTCTCTTTTCTATTTCTCTCTCTCTTTGAACGTAAAATAAGCTTAAAACGTAGTGAAACACTATCATTTCATTTCAAGTTGACATCATTACATAATTTAGAATTATTACACAAAGGATCATTCATATCACATGATGTTGTAAATAAGAGATTATATAATTTTTAACATCACAAAGTTTGTATTTAAAGATTTAATATTGAATTAATTTTTTGGAAAGTCAAAAAAATATTTTTATGCTCATGTATATCTAATTGTGTTCCTAGATAGAGAGATTGAATAACATTTTTTGTTTCTAGAGAGAGAATAAGAGTATCATATTTCTCTTTTTTAATATTTCCATCTTCTAAAGAAAGAGAAAGGTAAGAAAATTATTTTCTTAAACATTTTCATCATATAATGAAAGTGAACTAGAATTACATTAAATTTTTGTAGCATTGGCATCATCTAGTAAAGAAGTACATACAATTTTTGTAATATTTTAATCCTATAATAAAGAAGTAACTTTGACCTCCCACCACACTTTTTTATTACAAAATATGCCCCACCAACTAGCCTATAAGTACTTTGTATATTAAAATTCACAAATTAATATTTAAAGAGTTTAAAATTTGACTTTTTGTGAATGTAAAATGTGAATCATGTGTTGGAGGTAGTTGGATATGTTGAAATCCATATGGATTGCATGGTAGGCATGTACATCTACATGGGATGGCTTGACCAATTACTGGAGTGCGAATATGAGATGAGAAACAAACACAGCCTACATGTTTATGGTGATAGAAAGTCAAGTTGAAAGCTTTTGTATTGTTTTTTAGGACATTCACGTGATGAAAATAAAGTAAAAGAATGGTTGGATGAGCCATTTACAGCTGTGAAGGAGATTAATTGGGTTTGAGTTGAGAAATTAAAGTCATGGAAATTCCAATCTCCCCAGAAAAAAATTATGAAAGCAATGCCTTTTGAGGGACAACCTCATATCCATGATAGCGTCTCTAACCTACTTTTGTTCTTTGTGAGGTCATTGTCTCAATTGGTAGATAGCTAAGTGTGTTATTGGAATCACAAAAATAAGTTGACAGATTGTGTATTATTTTCTAGGATAGTCAAGTAGCAGGTGATGGTATGAAGATTTTTAAATGGTGGTGAAATCATAGGGCAATGGCCAATGTAATGAGAACTATCATTTTGAAGGACAAGAGATCAGGTCACCACTATGACATTACCTAATTGTATGTAGTTAGATGCCATGCTAAAACCAAATGATTAATTGCACACAAGTATAATGCCTTGATTTTTATATCCAATGTTAAATAATTAATATCAGTAAATCTACATTGATATTAATATACAATGTAAACCAATATGAATTAAAAAAATATGATATTAAGTATTCAAATATGAGAGAGAGATTTTATAGCAAAAAATCTAATATATATCATATTAGAGAACAAAATTAAAAATATACTCATGTTTTGAAACAACAAAGGAAACTAATGTTCATTTACCAACTTCAGAGTTTTGATACCATGTTAGAGTCATGCCCAAGATTGAATACTAGAATATCTAAAACAACATTATTATAATGAATGAAATCACATAAAAGTATAATAGAGATAGATTGAATTTAGATATGGAGGTATACAAAGCATTATACTATCTCGATGCTCACAACTCTCATAGTTGTCCAAGTTGTCTCAGCTCATAACTAAGTAGTTCAACACTCCATCACACTGCATAAATGACACAAAGACCAAGTTGGTCACACTCCTATAATATAAAATCTATAATACTCAATCCATAATGCATAATGCTTGTTACCTCATTAGTTCCTTAGAGGAGAGGTCCTTATATAGGCATAAAAGAGGTATTGAGCCATATCTATTTGGAAATGAGAACACAACTTAGTTGCAAAGTGAATAGTAAACCCATTTGCAACATGCCAAACCCCACATCAACATTGGTTTCCAAATGAATAGTGAAACCATGTTGACTATAAATAAGTATGTGCATGTGCAACTAATGACCTCATTATTACACCTAAGTTACCTAATTATTCTAACTAATCAAGCTTAATATATATGTGTAGGAAAACTATATAATGGATAAAAACCTACACCAACATTTAAACGTTATATAGTCTTCCTCTTCTTCACTATATCCTTACTCATAATCAAAATTATAATCACTATCTTTGCAATCGTATTCCTCAAAAACATCATTAACATTATTGATCATAAAATAATCATCATTAGACCATTCATTATATTAATAATAGGGCATATTATTTCCACAAAATACAAAATCTAAGGGATGAGGATTATTAACATTAGGAATACATGTAGAAATATTAGTACATTCACTAGAGTAATCATAGGACATAGAGTTGTGAGTAAATATAAAACTCAAGGGATGAGGCCTATTAGGGTGATAGAGATAGACGTTTAATGACCTATAGACCTTAAAATGGGCAAAAATAAGGAATATGAACTATTCCAAAAACACACTTCCACATACAAACCCTAAGGTATAAAGGTATACGTGAAGTTTAAATAAGATACAGGTTCACCAATATATTTTATCTAAAATTAGATTAATGAAACATTAACACTTTCATTAGATAGAACTAATTGAATGTAATTTTACTATGAAATAAGGCTAAACTATGATTTAACAACTATGTTTTTCGACAAGAAATATTGACAAGTACAATGATAAATGCAAGAAGATAAAGAGAGATTTAGCTTATTTTTCATACTTATTTGGTTTGTGCATGTTGATAGATTCACTAAAAGTTATGTGTAATGACCATAGATTATTCGTTCATAAATCTAGATTAGTTTTTTAAAATAAAATATTGTCAAAACTGGTAAAATATTGGTAGTTTATCTTGACCCTTATGGGTTGATCATGTCCTTGAAAAAATTGACTTCTGACAACTGGTATATGATTTTTAGCTTTAGACAAGATTGATAGACTTGAGACATGAACATCAATAAATCTTGACCCCTATGGGTCACTCATATCCCTATTTAAAACCACTTTTCTGATAATTTATTTGTAATTTTAGATTGTGACAAGATCAACATAAGCAATACAAGACTGAAAGTCATTTTTCATAATATTGGTCAAACTATACCTTTGATAGTGAGGCTTTGAGACTTTATTGAGTGTTGTGACTAGTTTAGTAATGTTTTTTCCCCCCCTTTTCAAACACTTTTTCATGCACAAAATCACTTGAAATATCAAACCCTAATTTCCTACACAAACACTTCTAGTATCAAATACAAAGGGGATTGGGAGAGAAGGATTGAGTTGGACTAACCTTGGTCAATCCCTATTGACAAACCAAGCACTACACTACATTTCCAATGCTCTAAAGAGGGATAAAAATAAAATATTATTCTAACACTTACATGTGTGTGTGTGTGTGTGTGTGTGTGTGTGTGTGTGTGTGTGTGTGTGTGTGTGTGTGTGTGTGTGTGTGTGTGTGTGTGTGTGTGTGTGTGTGTGTGTGTGTGAAATGGTGATATATAGATCTAGATGATATTTCTCCTAGTTTACCCTTTGCACAAACACAAAAACATAACAATATTTTATATATAGCTCTAATATTTTAGTGTAAGTAATTTATAACTTTGTATATCTATTGAAAATGTGAGACTACTTATTTAAATTGCCTTCTAACAACTATTTGTCTATCAATCTCATAGAATTTGGATTAAAAACTTAGGGGCATGCATAATGGACCTAAAAGTCCTTACAGTAGAGTTAAAATAAACATCTACATAGAGGAAATGTGTCAAAATAGAATTAAAAATATCTAAGGATAAGATTGTCAAGAAGTGTATAGGATATAGGACAAGTTATAATATTTTTCTTATATCTTGTCTTGAACTCAAAATAACCCTTAAACATCAAAAGAGTTTAGATATCTATACTTTAAAATGTGTTTAAAGAAAATGGATAAGAAAAAGGGTTCATAAAGTCATATGAAATCACAAATTAAAATGGAAAAATACATTATACATGTGCCATTAAGTGTTTAATTCTGAGCTAGGATCCATATAAATAAAGTGGTTGATAACATGTAAAACAAATGTTGTGCCAAATTTGGGTGTCTAAAATAGTGCATTGAGCATAAATAAAAAAATAAATAAAAACATTTAAATCATGATGAAAATACTCATGGTGTATAATATGTAGCATAAGTAGATGAATATGGTGGTTCAATTCTATAAGAAGCATTTTTATGCTCATTCTATGGGTTACGACAAATAGTAGAAGTATATATCATGGAATTCAAATGAGATGAATACAAAGGGAGAAAATAATAATAAAAGGAAGGTTAGTGTTGTAGGTGAACTAATAAATACAGAGGGAATAATAAATATAAGAAGTGATGAGATTCATATAATGAATGGTTGTGGTTTGTGTAGGAAACTGAGTTGAAGGAGTGAAAAGACATCTAAAAGGTATACCCACTTTGTAGTAAAAGTACGTAAAATCTAAATCATGGTGTATGATCACACTTTGTTTTCATGTTTATTTCAAAATAATGTTTAAGTATATTTTCACTTTAATTATTAGAGATAAGTAAATTTTCATTTATTTTTTCTATAATGACAATTGAAGAATATATTTTTATCTTCACTTTAGTTAAATTTGTAAATAGTAGATGTAGGGTGTTATTAGGGGTAATAATTTATATCCTTAGAATTTAGGCTTAGAATTTAGTCTTTAATACTGTTTATATTATTTTAGAGGCAATTTAAATGAAAGATGCCATTTTTCTTAAATATTTGAATCAAATTTCTTGGCATGGTATAATGATAGTTATTTTTCCTTAACATAACTCTTTTTATATCGATATTTTCATGATTTAGGTTATCCTCATTCCATTGTAATTTGATTGAAATTTAAATTTAAGCTCATTTTATAATAAAGAGAAAACACATTATTAGTTTGAATAATTATATGAAATATTATATTTAGTCAAATTTATTAGTTATACAAAATTATTCTAGATGAGAAAGAGTACTCATACATCTTTTAATTCATGTTCTTCTTAATTAAATATATAAAATTGTAAAAGTTAAAATACTATATTATCTTATAGCTACAAAATTATTGAATTTAATATATATTAGACATTTAAATTTTAGAAAAAAAAATCAAACCAAAAATTCAATAAATATATTGTAATTTATTTAAATTTTAAATAGAGATATTAAATATAAAAAATAATGTATAAAACTTATATATTTAATATTGTGAATTCAATATATATTAGACATTAATATTTAAAAAATTCAATAAATATATTATAATTTGTTTAAATTTTAAATATAGATATTAAATATAAAACATAATGTATAAAACTTTACATTTAATATTATGAATTTCAAATAAACATTCACGTGTTAAAAATAATTCTATAATCTAATGCTTTTATATTTTATGGTATGTTATTTTTAGCACTCAATGCCATGTTCAACAAATATATTTTTTAATTAAAAGAAGAAAATAATTAATTAAATTTTAAACATTCTGATTGGTAATATATTAAATTTTATTTTTAAAAAAATATTAGTTGGATTGTATATTGATTTACAACCATTTCAAATGAGTTTTTAAAGATTAATATGAATTTTTATGATAAAAATTAAAAGGAAAATGTATCATCATATGTGTTTATTTTAAAATAAATGTATCCCAAAATGAAAGTCAAATAGATGATAAAATAGGGAAATCATATACTAAATAAAAGGAAAATAATTTTTTTCGCTCGAATTTAAAATATGTTGGTTCCTTTTACTTTATTTTTAAAATATGATTATTGGAAAATAAAGATAACAAAATTATATATATAAAGTATTTTATTATTTTATTTTTCCAATAAATATTTTATTAAAATAAAGTGAAAGGAGTGTGCGTATGTGTATTTATAAATTATTTGGTACATGTCTTTTAAAGATTAA
>JARHVA010003380.1:1152500-1197500 GCA_037957365.1 Torreya grandis | reverse complement strand
GTGTCCAGTTCTTCATTATGAATGCTCTGAATGGGTGAAACAATTATAAATGAATAAAATATGATGGTGAATGAATATTAACTAAGATACCCATGCTCTCTTAATACATTACTTTATATTATTTATCTCTTATATAAAACTATCACAAACTACAATAATTAGCATGTCTTCATCGGCTTTTACAAGGATTGATGCTAAAAATTGTTTCATTTCTAGGACTTGAAATATTTTTAAATGGATAACTAGGTAAAGAGACATTGAAAAATAACTGGATGAAAGGATACAAAATCACATGGATGAAGAAGCTATAAGACTATCAAGATTTGTGGAAGAGATCATTTTTTAACATATCCATCGTGAACTATACGAGAAATTTTGGTATGAGTTGTCAAAGTTGATAGTAACATGGTTGTATAGGTTAGATTAACACTTATTAAAACCACAAGACATGAAAAACTTTGCATGCATGATAAACTAAAAAAATTGTACAATCTAGACATTGACTTGACCCGTGTAATTGACCACTAGCCAAAAAATAAAATCAAAGAATATTTAATATATTTTTTATATCCAAGGATATATTGGATTCAAACATGCATAGGAATTTTTCTTAGAGGAATTTGATATAAGTTTCAACAATGAATTCATATACTATTGAAAATGTTGGTTGTGGATAAAGCTATGGTGCCAATCCCAACTGACATGGAGTACTCACTTAGGAAATGATGGGGATATAAAAATACAAGGAGTTGAATGAAGAAAAATGAGATAAGAAACCTGAACCTAAAACCAAAATATGGATGAGGCAAATAAGTATAATTATAAGGTAATTTTGGGAGTTCAATAAGAACTACCACAACATAAGAGATGGAATAAATAGAGTGATCCATAATTAAATACTAATAGGAGTAGTCAAGAACCTATAAATAAATTAGGAGGAATGATACCTATATGACAATCCAAAGTTAAGGAGTGCAAAGCACTGAAAGATACTAAAGGAACCATAGGGACTCCAAAAGCCATAAAAATTATCTAGGAATCGATAACCAAACTAGAGAAATAATAAGGAAGATACTAAAGTTATTGATAAGAAGTTAAAATAAGAAAAATATATTAGCTTAATATTAATTTTATGGATTAGTTATCGAGGAAGAAATTATTTGGTTATGAATACTTGCAGTCTCTTGAAGAAGTCATGATGAAACATAGGTTAAATTTAAGTTTAGGAAGGTTAAAAACTACATAAAAGGTAGTTCACTCCAAGGGGATGCATCCATTATGCCTAATTTAAATTTTAGAAATACTAGTGCATAAGAATCAAAGCTAAGAATTAGTTTATCAATTTCATAGATAAATTCAAAAAAATTAATAAAGAATCTATGAAGCTTATTGGAACTAATTTTGTCAATACTCCAAACACAATTTTAATAAATTTACAAATCATAGTAGAATCATCCCCTAGCAAGACAATTGTATCTAGTTCCATCACAATAAATATGTCATATTTTCCTAGAACTTTTGTTATTTTGGCCACATATGATGGGTCCTCTAACCTAGAATAGTTTTTGTTGACATGTAAGATGAAATAAAGGGTTAAAGGTGTGACTATAGATATGAAAATATGATTTATGTAGAATCTCATTCATGTACATGTGGAAAATACCTATCATGGATATAACCTTTAGTTACAGACCTCCCTATTGTCAAAAACCTTGCATTTACCATCTCACTTTGCCTAAATGCTTATCTATTGGTATGAACCTATCATTATAATGACCTAGACCTTATATACTACATATAATTATTAAAACTTGATAAACATCCTTCATTTTTAGTTTTAGAATCCTACCTATCTTATTATTCTCTGTACAATACCAACCATAGTGGGACACTATCACTGATGGTAATGCCTCAATCTTTATCTAGTTTCCAATGCCTAAAATTCATCCAAATTGCAAACTATTCAAAAATTATGGTTCAACCTAAATATTTTATTGATCCCTATCGTGAGCTATATTCAAAAAGTGTAGAATTAATATATGTCTAATCATGATCATTAATCATATATAAAATATCAAGAAAGAATCTACCAAGGCTCATTCAATCAATCACCTAACTGAGTTATTATTCCATACTTATCTCTATTTATTTATCATAGGAATAGTCATATTATAGGTATAAATCATTCAAGGGTTAACTTATGCATGATATTTTCCATGTTATAAGCTATATCATTGCATGCCTTCATTTCTAGCATATTACACCCTTGTGTACACAAACGACAATAATTAGGGGATAAATACATATATATGAGGCCCTCTTAAGAGTATTGTCTATTTAGGTATAAATCAATGACATATGTATATTTTTGGCTATCTTAACACTATGATCCAACTAACCCATTTTTTTAAGGTATGAAGACTTAAGGTGAAAGAACTAGGGTTTGATAAAAAATTGAAGAACAATAGACTATGCATGAGATCTAAACACACAAGCAAAAAGGTGGTAGAAAATATAAAAGACTCCCATTGGTATCATATTGATCTAATAATTATTTCATATAAGACACCTATATCACATTTAGACACTAACATCGACAGTAGTATCAGGATCCAAATGTAGTGTTTACAACTACAAAAGTATAATTTACATAATCTGAAGCCTGATCCAAAATATTAATCTTACACACTTCTTAATTGTATTTTATCTTAGATATAACTATACATAGTAAAAAAAATAAGCATCAATTTTTGTTTATATTTCTCTCAATTTAATATCTTATAATTCATTACTTTGTATATTTAACATATCTTAGTTTTGTAAAATTCATGATATTCATTTATCTAAGTTTGTAATTAATCAACCTATTATAGAATAGTTTAACACTCTTGTGCTTAACTTAATATTATTTGAAACTCAATTTTAGATAGTTAAGTACCCTATGTAACCAATTTCTTAGTTAGTTGCATGAGGCACTTGATTAAGTCATATCGATCCTCCTCAACACATTTTTTGTGGTAGAGTAATATGCAATCACTCATTATTATTAATAATATGACTAGACTTAAATGAAACATTTTATAATGCATTTTTATAGTCTTGAATATTTTATGATCTATACATATTATTATTTTCATACTAGAATATGCATTGGCATCTAGTCTTTTTTCAACACATATGAGATTATTAGGTTGAACATAGTGGAAAACTAGGACAATTTTGGTGCCATTTTTTAGCAAATGGACAGATATGCCAAACACTAGGGTTTTTTATACTTGTTTGAAAAAATTATATGTGAAGCAAGACCATTTTAATTAAATCTTATATTAATTTAGGAAATAGATACCCTAATTCAATATCTTATGAGTCAATCAAAATCATGAATCACATGTGATTGAGTGCATTATAGAGAGTGGGTTTGAGTGTATGTTTGACATTGGGGCCACAATTATTAATGGATGCATTAAATGGTAGATTTATAATGAGTTTTGATGATGTATTATAAGTATATGGAGATGTTTTTATTCCTTTGAAATAATTTTTAAGCTTGTTTTCTTGTTGATGACTTATGGTAGAAGTAAATTCAATTGAATTAGATTTATTTTATCTAAAATTGGATTAATGTGACACTAAAATTTTAATTAAATAGAACTAATAAAATGTAATTTGACTATGAAATAATAATAAAATATGATTTGACAACTATTTTTGTGACAAATAGGTTCAACAAGTACAATGAGAAATGCAAGAGGATAAAGAGAGATTAAGCTTATTTTTTGCACTTTTTTGGTCTATGCAAGTTGACTAAAAGGTATGTGTAGTGACTATAGATTGTTAATTTATAGATCTATTGGATGTTTATGGCCCAAGATAATAGCATTAAAGGATAGATAATAGTGAAATTTAATCTTGGACCCTTTGGGTTGATCATATCCTTGTAATAAACTGATTTATTGTAACTAGTATGTGATTTTTAGCTTCATCTAGGATTAACATACTTACGATAAGAGTGTCAATTGATACTAATTTATATGGGTTGATCCTATCCATGTGGAAAAATAATTGTATAACATATGATTTTTAACATTGGATAAGGACAAGATCAGTATAAGTAAGACAAGAATGACAATAAATTTTGTCCCTTGCTGGTCAATCCTATCCTTTAATAGTGAGGCTTTGAAAATTTCTCTATTGTTGTGGGTGATTTAGTAATGTATTTTTTAACCTTTTCAAATGATTTTTTGTGTGTGTAATCACTTGAAATATCAAACCATAGTATCTTGTATAAATTTTTATAAAATTAGATGGAGGAATTGGGAATAAGTAACTTATTTGGACTAACCTTGGTCAATCATTGTTAAAATACCATGTGTCGCACCACATTATCAATTATTGGATGAGGGATAAAACTAAAATTTATTTCTCCTACTTTTGTGTGTGTGTGTGTGTGTGTGTGTGTAATGGTGATATGTAGATATAAATGCTCTTTATCCTTGATTACCCTTGGTATATGCATGAAAATATAAAAAATACTTTAGATATAAATATAATAATTTAGTATAAAAAATGTATAATTTTGTATATCTCTTTAAAATGTGAGTGTTTGTTTTAAGTTCCTTCTAACAATTGTGTTTATACATGAATCTCTTATAATTTGAATTAAAAACCTGGTGGTGCATAAAGTGGACCCCATAGATTTAAAGGGGAACTCAAAAGTAATAGATAAAGAGATAAAACATGTCTAAAGAGAAATCAAAATATAAAAGGGCATGTTTCTCTCAATTTTTGCTTATTTCTTAATTTAAGTAAAAAGGTAAAAAACTATTAATAAGGGTTTGGTAGAAGAACCTAGTTTTTATATGCACGTGATCAAGATGAGTGTGGAGAAATCCTCTTTATATTGGGAAGGATGACCTATAGATAATAAATCACTAAAATGACTTGTTTTTTAGATAAATAATAAGGTGGACTACCTAGTGTGAGTTAGATCCAAGAAGCGTGAGCTTGCTAGGAAGCTATCAATCTACTCTTTAATAACAATTAAGTTGAAAGATATAAAAGTAGACTACTTGCATAAAATAATATATGGTAACTAAAATGAAATATAATAATAAAGTGAATGATCAATGGATAATATAACTAAATATAGTAATAATGGGTCAATACTAGTGTAAAATAGATTAGGTCAGGTTCATAAAATCAAGCCAGGGTCAATGAAAAGGTAAGGATAGAGAAAGTCAAATTTGGTTGGGGGTAAGGGGTTAAAAAAATTGATATTATTTTTACCATAGTAACCATTGATAGTCAGGATGACCATCTGTGGTTAGGGTGATCATTGATGATTAAGTTGATCATCGGTGGTTCGATAACCATCGACAGTTGGAGGTGACCATCGATGATTGTGTTAACCATTAGTGGTTGCCTATGAAATTTTGGAGGTGTTCAAAAAAATGTTTTAGACCAAGCTATTGATTAGGTAAGGGTTTATTAAGGGTCAAGGAGATAGAAAGAAAGATTTAAAAAAGGTTTGATGGGGAAGAGATGTTAGAAACTATAATAACAAAACTAAATTATAAATATACCTATTGCTTGCTCAATGGTTTATGGTTGATGGATAGAGTAATTTTAGTAGAGTAGCGATACTTTGAATCGAGAAAAATTTAGGCAAATGTTTGGGTGTCTATTGTATTTTCTTGATTACTAGAAGAATGGCTAATTGGCTGAAAGCTAAATCACCTATGTGAAAGAATGATTGAAAGTGATTGTCATTGCTCAAAACCTAGATTGACTGATTATTTTTCACCTCTTACTCCCCTCTTTTTATAAGAAAATAGAGATGGATAATATAAGGATCCCTAGTAAGTTGGCTTGTTGATTTCGATGTTTGGGAGTTCATTAGCATTGTATAAAGTGAAAATATTAAATTGTGCTTCATTATCTTTCACACAACTAGTGATGTGTTAGAAAAGTGGGGACCTAACCATATATGGTTAGGGTAACCATCAATGGTCAAGCTGATCATTGATGATTGTGTGTCATAAGGTAAAGGGGTCAAGGTGAGTTAAAATGGGTCAGGTAATGGTGAAGTTAGTTAATGAGTTTAGTTATCTTAGTGGCTAGCTTGACTCAAGATATGATGGGTTAGTCAGTGGGTCAATAAGGGTTAGGTGGTCCCTAAGGTATCTTTAGGCATTTCAACATCTAAAACTATTATGTGTGGTTTTCTAGTGTTTACATTTTATCCCTTTTTATTATGTGGTTTTGAATCAACAAGTTGAAAAACAAAAATAGATTACTTGGTTGAAGGTCTAGTTTCTCGAGTATGGGAGGAGGTGTTCCCCCTCAAATTGAGAGTTGATAAGGTGAAACCTAAATTGAGTCAAGGTTTTATAAGTAGTGTATGGTGAGTCATGAGTTTGGTGACAAAAGGGTGGTTAGGTTTTGAAGTGCAAACATGCATACAAAATATGACTAAGTATGATAGCCAAGATCACACATAGACTAAGGTTGCCAATGTTGGTAAAAATAATGTCTATTCTAGAAAGATTGGTGATGAGGTAATTGGGCCATAACATTAGGCATAGTTGATTAGGTTATTCCTATCAAGTCTTCTAGATAAGGTCAATGTTTTTACAAGTATCTATGGTAGAAAGTGCTCCCTTGAAAAACATAAATGGTCTCATTATGAATGAGGTCTTACAAATTCAAATGGTCAACATGGAAATATCGATTGATGTAGTCAAAAATACCAAAGCAAGGTCATCAAAAAATATATGATAGGTCAAGCCAAAAAAATGGCCAATGTTGAGGTGGACATGGTCTAATGGTTGGTTGGAGAAGGGTAATCTCCAAAAAATTAGGTTTGGTTTGGAGGATAAAGGTCATCTCTAAAATTTTGACAATTAAGTGTAGGTTCCTAAAAAAATTTAAATGTGATACCCTAACCACCATCGATTAGGGGGAAACCCTAAAAGGCCAAGGATAAAAAGTGAAAAATAAAAGTCATTGTCACTTTTGACTTATTGACTCTAAGATTTTTGTGTGTTTTTGTGATTTGGTGATTTGGAATTTTGTTGTGAGAGGTTCAACTAAGTAGTTGTTGACATGGTGATTGTCAATTAGGTGGAGGTGTGTATTGATGTAACCTATTGGGATTGAGGATGAAAGGTAGATGAGGACACAATCAAGCAGCTAAACATGGGATCCATCCTTGATAATGATCAAGGAATGAGTTAGATGATGTTTTGAATTGATAGATTAGTTGATTAGGTTATTTTGAGGTTGAATTTGTGTTTTGTTATTTTGAATAGGGTTTTAACCTAGTTTTAGGTTTTGATTGTGATTATAAAAATTAGCTAATGAATTTTGAAATTGATGGAGTATTTAGGTTAGGGGTAGGTTATAGGGTAGAATTAGGTAGATGTTTTATTGAAATTTTGTTATTTTGTGAGGTTTTGAGGAATGTAGGGTTATGTTGTTCATCATTGATGATCACAGATAGTGACTATCAATAGTTTGACTCGATCACTAATGGTCAAACTTGACCATCAGTAGTCAACCACCAAAGAAAAAAGGTCACTTGATCATCGACAATAATAATGATTGTTGGTGGTCAAGTGTTTGGAGAAGGTGGGTTGATAAAAGATGATTTCTAAGTTGGATTGATGATGATGGTAGTCTCTTATTTTATGGTGTTAGATTTGAGTAGTGGGATATTTTCATATCTATTGCTAGGACTATTGGTGGATATTTTGTTTGGGTAGATAGTTTTTACGTGGGAATGGGTTTTGTTGGTGTAGATATATATGGAGATATGGGGGCTTAGAGAACACATGAGATATGGCACTAGTGTGGTGTTTTTGCTACATTGTTGGGAATATGAGCACATTCAAGTATTGAGGCTAGTGGGGCTACCATGGGATGGATATGCCTAGATGGACTTTAGGGTGGGTTTTGTGTGGTGGAGGAGTGATTAAACACTTATAAGAGTTGAAGGAGCTACGATTGATATTGACTGGTTTAGGGATATACTAGATGTCTTGGTCTCTAGAGATGTGTATTAGTGGCTGTATGTCATCTTATTGAGGTGGGCCAACTATACTTGACACATTTTATCGATGTTGAGCTATAGGTAGGTTCTTAGGATGAGAGAGGGTGAGATTGAGCTGATCCTATTTGATAAGGTTTGTAGGTAGTTTGGCCTAGTACATGGGATTTTGGGTTCATGCCCAAGGTATATGCGGGAGGATGTTGAGTTTTTGTTTCTAGATCTATGACTGATGGAAACAATCCTAGATCAAGGGGAATTACCTGCTAGAGCAAGTATTGATGATGCATGCTTTGTTGATGGCTATATGACATGATACCTAGCCCTTTATGTAACTACAAATTTTGGACATGATGATTGGGGTAGGAAGCCTATTGATGTAGATCTAGATGGTAGGGGTCCATAGGTACAAGTATAAGAAGGTAGCACTAGCCATTACATAGGTATAGGTGACAATTTTGTAGGGGTAAGTGGTTATGTTACACAGCTAGGTGGTGACATAATAAGGCTTGATAGTAGTGGTGTAAGTTTAGGTGGCGGTGTTGATAGGTGAGAGAGAGGACCTCACTAGCCTTAGTTACCTAGGAGAGAGACTCCCTAATATAAAGGAGAGTAGTAGTGGTAGGACCAATAGGACCACTATAGGCCATAGATTCTGCATGATTCTATGTCATAATTGAGGAGTTGTGTTATTATGAGTCCATAATTTTTACATAGTGTCTATTGGAGCCTTGATAGGGTGAATATAGAGCTAGCTTGGTAGGTGGTACCAATATAACAACTCCATGTCAGTGGGTTACTTTTATGGGTGGATAGTTAGGCACTTCAAGGGGGTAGACACTAGATGGTAGTGGTGGTGGAGGAGGGGCTAGTGGTAGTGGTGCCCTAGGGGCATGATATGATATGTATATATGTATATATATATATATATATATATATATATATATATATATATATATATATATATATATATATATATATATATATATATATATATATATATAGATGTATATGATTTTGATACCAGCTTATGAGCCGAGACAACGAGATGTATATTTTTTTGAGAGAGATACACATTACTATATGTACTATTTGACATTGATGAGACATTATATATATATATATATATATATGATTTCATGGTTCATAGTTTTGATGGTCATATGTTTTATTATGATGCTCATGAGATATAGACTCAATAGTGTAGGCATGTGATGATGATGTTTATGATGAGTGGTTATATATCATTAGGATTATCTGATGCATTGGTTTATATGTTTTTATGATGTTTTAATTTAATTATGTTTATGGTTTTGTGATGTGGTTTATGATTATGATCATATTTTTATATAGGGGTAGGATGTTTTGATTCATGGATGTGATAATAATGTGATGTGATGAGGATGTGGTATATGATCATGGATATGTGATACTATCATGGTGTCTAATTATAGAGGTAATGGTGTTTATGATGTTTAGTTTATGGTTTAAAGTATGGTTATGATGTTTGTGATTAGAGATGTTTTGATTATGGTGATTGACATGGTTTGATAAATGGTTATTATTTTATGCATGGTGATGATGTTTTGATTTGAGGTTTGATTATGATAACACATAAATTACATTAAATAACAAAACTTAGATGTGGGGAAAGAGAGTAAAATAATGAGATATACATCGAAGTGAATTTATATGAATCAATTAGGAGAAGATAAGGGGGAGGCATGGTGCTTCTTCATTGGTAAGATACAACACAAAACATGAAGTTAGACCAGCTTAAGAAACATAATCCTTTTGAATGATTCACATTATCATACAATGGTTGGGAAAAAGGTGTCTTGATCATACCATGTCAAGTGAGCTCATACTCCCTTGATTTGTGGATGGTGCAAAGAGGTAGGTGGTAGGCGAAGGGTAAATAGGTGATAGGTAGGGTAACCTTATGTGGGTTGGTTTTACCCTTCTATAGGTGACCTAAAAACCATAATAGACAAGTCCATGTTTTAATTTAAGATGTATATTTATTTATGCAATAAGTCTACTTATGCTAGATAAGAAGGCTGATTGCAACTTTCTTGGGATAACTTATTAAGATTTTGATATAGGGTCTTTTTTATTGCTTTGTTTTGATAGGTTTGTGAATTTAATCGATGTAGGAAGCTTCAAATGATTTATTTGATAAATTTGACTTAGACATCCTTTGAGGGAGTGGTGTAAGTTTGGGTTTATTTATTTTGGTAGCCTTCCTTCAAGGGAACATTCTATCTTTTTAAGAAATATAGATTTTGGGCAACTGTCTTTCAAAGGAGTAGTTTATCTTTTTAAGCAATGTAGATTTTGGGTAGTTATCCTTCAAAGAAGTAGTCTACATGCTATATGTATTTGACATAAGTGATATTTAGGTATCCCCAAATTATCTTGATGTTAGGTTAGACATGGACAAGTTTATTTAGGCTTAAAGTTTTACCTTGATGAGGACAATACCTAGAGAACAAGAGGTTAATGATAGATAAAGAGGTTAATGATAGATAAAAAGGGTTTTGAGAGATAATGACTATAGGATTCCATCTGATTATGGATGAAAAGTATCCATGAAAACTATGCCATGGGAAAAGTTGTGGTACCCATATTTAGGATTAGGCTATGATTATGATGGTTAATCACATGGTTCTATGTTGTAATCATTTATCCTGAAAGGGGATATGAGGGATATGATGAAGGTGTAGGAGAGGTGAAAAATCTCATAATCAGGGGATGAGATTAAGTTAGACAAAAGGGTGAGCTTAATCCTTGTTTTAATAATAGAATGGACATAGAAGCAAAGAATTGAGAGGCTCAAGTTTTGGTTTGCCTTTGAGAGAGGAAAAATAATAAGCTCCTGATATATACTTATGGGTTATGATGTACGTTCCAAGCCAATTGAAATAAAACTTGCCTCTTTTGATTTTCTCTATATTTGGCACATGTTGTTTTTCCTTTAGGATGAGGTCTTAAATATTGAATTGTCATAATTTTAGGTGCTTGTTATAGGCACATGTTAGCTCATGTCATGTTAAATGCACTTGAAAATAGTCACTCTAAAAAATGATGTTTTGTAAAGATATGTAAAGAGAGGTAATTTTGACTTCAAGAGGTAAGGCCACCTCCACTCTAAAGACTAGATAAAAAGGGGTAGCACCTGTAGAGGTTTGAATTCTAGTGTTATAGGCCCATAAAGAGAAAGGGATGTGTAGGTGCCAATATCAACCAAAAGCATTGATCACTTTGGTTAACATTTTGTTGAGGATTTTGTTAGAGGCTTCCACTATCCATTGGCTTGTGGATGATAAGGCAAGGAAATTCTTAACTTAATGTCAAATGCATCACAAAGACCTTGGACTTGCTTGTTTTTGAAAGATTTTCCATTATTAATAATGATATTATGTGGAACACCAAAATGATAGATGATATGATGATTGATGAAGTTGATGATCTTGTCATCTTTGGTTAGAATAAGAGGAATAACTTCTACCCACTTGGTGAAATATTTGGTGGTGGTGATGATGAAGTGGTGCCACTATGAAGATTGAGGATTGATTTTTCTAATGATATCTAGTCCCCATTGAGATAAGGGACCAAAGTCCTTAAATAATTGAAGTCCATGAGTTAGTGTGTGATGTAAATTGGTGTGTTATTTACATTTAACACACTTATTGACATAATCATAATAGTCTTGGTTGAGTGTGGGCCAATAGTATCCAAAGTGACAGATATGTTTAGTGATAGATAGACTAATAAAGTATCCTCTATAGATCGTGTCATGTATTTCCTTGATAGTATGGGAGGATTAATGGCTGCATAGGTAATGGATAAAGAGGCCTTCAAACCATGTTTGTAAATAATTCCCCCTAGTATTGTATAACAAGATGTACTCTGAATAAAGGCTCTTCAGGTATTCCTAGACATGTTGGGGGAAATGATGATGAGGTTATGGTGGTTAAAGATTTGTTCATAATAAATGTCTGAAGGATATTCCTCCACACTAAAAAAGGTAGGGAGGTTGGATTGGATATAAGAGGGTGTGATAAAATTATGAATGGTGACAAAGAGTTTATAATTGGAAGATTGAGATGGGATCTAGGAAGCAAGGGAATCCTTTGTATCCATAAACTTATTGGTAGATTATGGAATACATTGGATAAGGTAATGATCAAATGATGATAAGAGTACATATACTAGTTGTTTGTACTTTTTCAAGAAATCATTATTATAATGGTAGTATCTATTGACCTGGTTGACCACAAGTTAGGAATCATCAAAGACGCTGACCATCTTAACTTCCAAAGTTAGAGTAGTTTGGAGACCTATTACTAGGGCTTCATACTCAGCCATATTGTTATTGTACTCAAAATCAAGTTAAGAGGGGAAGAGGTTCACCATCTAGGGGGATGAGAAAAAATATAACACCCCCACCATGTTATCACCTTGAGCCATCAAAAAACATGGTCATTTAGGAGGTGATGTCCTCCTAAGAAAGAGTCATGATGGACTCGTCTATGAATGCAAGAGGAAGTGGTTGATTGTCTGGAAAAGGAGCTTCAAAAAATTGATCAACAATAACTTTCCATTTAATTGACTTCTTCTAGAGGAAATCAAGGTCAAACATAGCTATGATCATGAGACACTTATCCATAAACTAGTTTTGGTATGGTTTTCAGTGGATGTACTTGAGTGGGTCAGTGTTAGTGATGACAAAGGTTTTGTGATTGAGTAGGTAATGATAAAGTTTGGTGGCCATGAAGACTAAGGAGAGGTAAAGTTTCTTGGTGTGGGTGTACTGAGTCTCATACTCTATAAGTGTTTGAATTATATAGTAGACAACTTGTTCTTTTTTTTGTTCATCACAATAAGCGAGCATTGCCCCTAAAGAATAGTTAGTGGTAGAGATATAAAGATAGAAGAGTTGGTCATCTTTAGGTGGGAAAATAATGGGTAGAGAAATAAGGTATTATTTGAGTGAATCAAAGTCTTTTTGTCATTCCTTGATCCACTTAAAAGATGTATCTTTCTTGAGAACATGGTGAAAGGGTTGACATCTATCTAATAACTAAGAGATGAAGCAACAAATGTATTAGAGCTTTCCTTGAAAACTTTAGAGTTGCTTAAGGTGAGTTGGAGGTATCATGTCAAGGATCGATCTTACTTTAGTAGGGTCCACTTTGATTCCTTGGAGAGAGATGATAAATCCAATAATCTTTCTGAATAAGGCCCCAAAAATTCACTTGTTGGGGTTGACATAGATATAGAAATGGAGTAGGCATTTGAAAATAATTTTGAGAACATCTAGGTGATCCTTACAATATTTGGATTTCCTAAGGAGATCATTTACATAGTCCTCCATGATTTTTTGGATGAGATCATGGAAGATGTAGGTCATTACACATTGGTAGGTTGCTCCATCATTATTTAGACCAAATAACATGACCCTATAACATAAGGCTCCACAAGGGGTGATGAAAGAAGTCTTATGTTGATCCTTAGGGGCAATCAAGATCTGATTATATCTTAAGAAACCATCCATGAGGGATAACATCTCATGGCTAGCTTTAAGATCAACAAGTTGGTCGATGTTAGGCAAAAGGAAGTCATCCTTTGGACAATCAAGGTTGAGGTCATGAAAGTCAATATAGAGGTGAAGTCCCCCTATGGGTTTGGTGATGGGAATGATGTTGGAAACCCATTGGGGATAATCAATGGGTTGAATGAAATTGATAGATAAGAGACATTGAAGCTCTTCTTTGACTAGAAGGGAAATACGAGGGTACATCCAATGAAGATTTTGCCTAATAGGATTGGCATCAAGGTGGGTAATGATGTTGTGAAGAGTGATAGAAGGGTAAATTTTGGGTATATCCTAATAGGACCAAGCAAAATCTATGTTTTGGTTAGGAAAGAAGGAAGGTTAATCCTACCACTCCAAAGAATCTAGGGGTTGACCAATCTTTAAAATGTGAGGTTTATCCTAAGTACCCAGGTTGACTTCGATAATGGGTTGGTTCAACATGTTTTGGTCCTCTAGAGGGAGGGATTTATGGATAGAAGAATCCCCCAAATGAAGTTAAGTGAGAATAGAATCATCATCTTAACATTGGATGGTGTAGATGGTAAGAGAATCAATTTCTACCATTTTAGGATGAATTTGAGGAAAGGTTTTAGTTTGACCATCCTTTTGACAGATTAGGGGGTCCAAACCAATAATATTGACTAAAAAAATGTTAAGAGGGATGATTTCAAAATCCTCAGACTTTGAAGGAAATGGGCTTGGTGAGGATGGAACATCCTCATCAATGGTGGTGATGGGTTTGGGTGAATCAGTGGGTTATTTTGGTGGGACTAACCCAAGGCCAAATAACTCATGAGGTTTCTAGGTTTTGATCAAAGGTAACTTGTGAGGTCCATGTTCATAATGGCCAAGGCTAAATCAATTCTAAGTACACCTGTGAAGGTATAATTTATAAAATTATGGTTTGTCTAGATAAGAAAAATTATAAGTGAATGGTTGAATAGGAGAGGTGGTGGAGGACTAGGCTCATCTTTTATGGTGATGACTTGACCTTCATGTTCAAACTTGACACATCAATGCAAGGTAGAGATGACATAATTCATGAAATGAATCCAAGGGTGTCTACGTAAGACATTGTATTATACTTTTCCTTCTATGATGTAGAATAAGTCTAGAATCATGCAAGGTCCCAAGTAGATATGGATAACAACTATTCACAAAGTTGTGGCTATAGACACTTAAAACTAGCCACTAATAACCTCTAACTAGGGTTTTGACCAATTTCCTCCAAGATGCACAATTTGGCCTAAAAACACTAAAACATACTAAATGATGTGAAACTAACATATTCAAGTGCTGATTTTGGCTAGGGTATCCCTAAATGGGGTAATACAATTAATGGGCTAGCTAACTTTGATCAGATCATTTCGAGTCAAAATGCCAATTTTGCACCAAGGTGCTCTGGATTGCTCTTTCCTATCAAATCTTCTGCATAAGACATATTCCTTTGTTATTTGTTGTGGTAATATCCTAAATGGGAATACGGTTCAAACACATCTGACATCACCTTCCAATTCCAATCAAGTCAAATTTTAGACCAATAACAAGATATTCTAATCAATTTGAGTAATTTATGAACAAAGTGCTTAATCATGCTTAAGAGATAATTAACCCAAATCAAGGCCTAATTAATAATTCCATGGAAACTTATTTAATACTTATTTTTAGAAATGAATATTGAATATCTACATCATTAAGTGACCTCATTTCTTGGGAAGACATCCCTAGGCCATATATGCCACAAATATCAGGATTCATGCCTCCCATACCTCATCAATGCCTTCCATAATGCCCTCCGTGCCTCTTAATTACACCTTCTTCCAATGTCATGATGAGGATAATTACAAACCTGATTCCAAAAATTGAATTAATATTCACCCACACATCTCAATCTTGAGATGGACAGTTCAGGTTGATTATGATCAAATCCAAAAATCTATAAATAGAGAGGTCATGAACATCATTTCTAAGCTATTTTAGTGCAATTTTATAATGCAGGATTGGTACCAAAAGATTCATGAAACTAGTGTTACCATTCCAAATTGATTCTAAGCCAAGTCAATCCAAATCCAAAGGTGCCAAGGAGAAGAGGAGATAGCCAAGCCTCCTTTGATGAAGACTTCTTGAGCACAAGCCGAACAAGCCACCACTATAAAGGCATTTAGAGCATCCAAGGAAGGTGAAGGAATTCTTGTGATTGATTCCTTGATTTTTATTTGTGTTTGTCATTTTATTTTTTAAACTAAGATCTCCTTAGTGTCTAAGACTAGAGATGTTATGCATTAGTGTGTTTCTTTCATTTTTTTTCATTTTGGAACTAACACCATACTAACCATCCTCTCTTGAGTCAAATTCCTATATCACATTATGAGACACCTAGTGGGACTAGACACATCTCACACATGAAGGAGAACATTTTTCAACTGTAAAATATTTATTTAGGTCTTTAAAACTCTTACAAATTGATTTTATAACTTTATTTTGTCATTTTTATTTGCCACAGTTTTACACAGTAACCAATGTCAACAAGTAAGACCAATATTAGTTACATATCTTAACCAATATTGATTAGCAACCAACATTGATTAGATCTTAGTTATCCAATGTAACTGACGTCGGTGGTAATAACTGACATCAGTCACTATGTTTTTCCAAAAAACACAAACTGAAGAGCTATTTTTCCAAAGTTTATTATTTCAAACTAAAAAGAGATTCAAAGCTAAAGGACATGTTAAGATTTTTACTGTAGGACCAAACATGACATTTTCTCAAAACTTGTTTAGATCACCTTTTGAATGCCTAAAATTCAATTAGGAACCTTGTTTTGGTGTTTAACAAAGAATTTAGATGTTTTGGTAAATATTTTCAAAGTTTTCAACTAAGATAAAGGGGTCAAATGAACACCACCAAATCTTTCATTTTGGGTTTAAAATTGAACACACTTGTTAATTCTAATTTGCAATAGTTATTTAATCAAATTTTTATTTAGAAAAAAGAGGAATGTTTCATGTATGCTCTTCCATTTGTCCCCTATAGGGAACCCTTGGAATCAAAAGTACCATTCCTATTGCAAATAGCCTAGTCCAAGGCATAGAAATAAATTCATCTAAATCACTCCCCAAAAATTTGTTAAAGTTTGGGTGACCTTGAAAATGAACCTAAAGTCTTTCTACTTTCATGCTTTCTTTACTATATGCATCTTGGCTTGTGTGGGGGACTTCATCACCTCCCACAAGTTCTTTAGGGAAGCTTTGACCCAGGGTTTCATCTCCTAGAATTGACTTCGTTTGGCTCCTTTAGTGTTAAACATGGGATGTAGTGGCACTTTGGACCTCACACTACACTGAGTGAATAGTAGGATGTAGTGGTTACAAAAAGGACTAGACCTTTTTGTAACAAACCAAGTGATATGGACCTAAAATTTGTATTTTTCTTTTGCATTGTTTAGCATGAAAGTCATTGTGCAATTGATTCCCTTAGATTATTCAAAAACCTATTATATCTTAGACAAATCCCCATTTGATGCAAAACTATTGTTGGTGTAAGGTGCACCTAAAGGTATATGTAATAGTACTATCATTTGAGAGAAGGGGAGGTGTAAAAAGCCTACTATATATGCACATTTACTTTTTGATGAACACTTAAAATCCTCTCAAATGATGTATGTTGACGGATTCAAACAATATCAAGCAACCTTGTCAGTTTAGGATCTAAGGGTGATTAATTAGTTGGTCTTGTCCTAGTTTAATGTCTTGTTTGGAGTCAAAACTTGGTGTAAACAATAATTCAAACCAAGAACATAGTCCAAATTTTCCTTTGAACAAAGAGACATTATGCTACCTGCATGTGATCATCAATTTTCCTTGTTCAAAGTTCATCAAAAGATTGAGAGTCATATAATCCATTTTGGCATAGTTATGTTGTCCAATTGAGTCTAGACCTTTACCAAAGTTGTTTAAGTCCTTCACTTATAATCTAAATTTAGAATTACACCTTTACAAGTTCATCAGGCTGATGTGTTAAGTGGGTTTTCCATTTGCACTAAACTTGAGGGGACTTAGGTTTAATTTCTAATTTGGGTTGAAGGCTATTTAAGACTCATAATCATTATCATCAATTGATAGACTTAATCCATTTTGTGATAAACACTTGCACTTTGATTCTATACACCACAACATTTTGAGTCAAGAAAAGTAGTGTTATGTTGTCAAAATTATGGAAAAATGTCTTTGCCTTAGATAATATTTTAAACAAACTTTTTTGTCACACCCTTTGGGTAGTATAACATCATTATGCTATCCAAAATATTTCAAAATTTATTTCATAAACCCTCTTGCATAGATTTCAAATTTGTTCCTATATTTTTAGAACAATCTAAGTGTACTTTTGCGATCCTTTGTTTAAAACACAATTATACCATTCAGTATTGTCTAGTTTATTTGTCAAAAGAACTAAGTTTTATACCATTATTTATGAGAAAATAAACTATTTCTAAAGTGAATTTTGTTTCATACCTTATACCTAGTTGATCAAGTTCATGTCCAAGAATCAAATGCCTAGTGTTTATTAGAAGTATTTCAAATCTGTTAGATTAAAAATTTCATCTATTTTTAAAGTCTAGCTTTTGACACCATTTGGCCAAGAGTCCTAACACATGCCTTGTTTGAGCGTAGATTTTGACACTGTGTTTGGCCAAAAGACCTAGCAACTTTTAAATTCCTAGATTAGACTAGTTTTAAATACTTTGACCTTAGAATTTGGCATTTTGATTTTTGGTCTGTTTACTTGATTATCTTTATGTGAACAATGAAATATTAGATATTTTATGCTAGCTTGTTTCCTCACAAATATTCACATAAACCTTTTGATCCTTTTGAAAAATCTAGACCAAGTTGAAGGTATCATTTATTTTAGATTCTATCCTTTTTAGAGTTTGTAGAACTCTTTGAACTTTATCATAAAGGATTGAGTATGGATCCCAATATGTATTCCTACGCTCATAGTGGACTCATTTACAATCCATGGATTAGTAATGTAGTTGTATAGGAAGAAATGGTGCAAGACCCTATATAAATAATATTGCTTATGAGATGGATTCTTATCCCTCTTAAAATACTCAATAAAGGGCATAAATCTAAGATCCATTGACTAACTATATGGTTAAAACACCACCTTATTCAGAACATGACCAAGAACAAACCATGCAATACCTAGCTATAATACCCATAGTGGATGAGCTAGTTCTTCAACAGTCACATTCTACTAATACAAATTCCACGTGTGATTCATTTTTATTTGAGTAATATTTTTTAGAGAATAAAGATGATATTTTGGTTAGAGCCATAGAGGTAGGGGCCAAGTTTCCAGTAGACTTCCCTCATGAAAATTTACCAAGTCTAGTAAGAGTGCCCCATAATATCATTTATGATTAACAAGCTTCTTCTAGCAATCCTATGGCTCTAGTCCAAACAACGTATTAATAACATAATATATCCAATCAAGGAAAAAATAAAATGGAATATTAATTTAACCAAATACAAATAGAATATCAAACCTACCTAAATTTAGCACATGATTTCAATCAGATGAACATGGTGAGTAAGCCTCTTATTGACCTAGTACCTTCAACAGGAGTGTTGATAGAATTAACTGGACCAGAGAATCTATGTTATGACCCATTCATACAAACCACTTCAATAGATAACTTGATGCATATTCCCATTATTGAAGAAGTGTCTTTGGCCTCTACACTAAATAATGTGCCAAACATAGTAGACAATGTGAAGAAAAAGTCCAATCTTGATCAAAGTGGTATTAACACACAAACAACCAACCAATAACATGTGACTATAGTTAATCCCATGGGTAAATCATCATACCAGGGAATAGGGGTTTCTACACCCCAACCTCAACTAGCTGAATCCTCAAGTGTACAACCTATGAGATTAGGTAATCAAACAATGGCCAATGTCACACCTCAATGATAGAATGTGACGAATCCTACTCCTCAACAAGTAATGAGTAGTATTCCATAACATCAGACATAATCTAGTGTATCAATGAAAAAGAGGATGAATACATTGCCACCTCAATCAGGGGTAACTAATGTTCCTCCTCACCAGGTAATGACAAACATACCTCTTCAGTCATAGACTAATATGTCAATTCAAAAACCAAGCAATGACTAGTCAACAACATGTAAATACTGGTCAGTGAAAAATGCTAAATATTTATCCTAATTTCACTTCTTCATAAAGAGTTATACAATAAGGAGGCACCCATGTTTCTCAAGTACCTACTTGACAATTGTTGGTTCAAAATGTGCTACAAATTTAGAGATAGGGTCTTGGTCCACAAGTTCCCACTCAATAGCAAGGTTTGATTAGCTAAAAACATGTCCCTTTTCAACCATAATAGACATAGTATAGTTATATCCATCCATCCCAATCACAAAATCCTCCAAGTCAAACCTTTATTGCCAACCCAAACTAGAATATCATGCAACCAAATGTGTAATTTCATGTACATCCTAATCTACGTATGCGTATTCTTGGTCCATTTCCCAACTTAACCAATATACCCCAATAGGTATCTCCATCATACCCTGGTCAAAGATTTTCACTTTTGACCTCCCAACCATCTACCCAAACCAATTTTCTCCCTCAAACCAATATCCCTTCAAATTTCCTATCTTAATAAATACAACAGATGAAGGATGCAATTACTACCATTCAAGCGAGGAAGCAAACTAAAAAGTTTAAAATTGGATGATGTGTGTTCTTATCCATTCAACATGGAGTATTTATATATACAAATTCCTCTAAGATAAAAACCACCCAAATTTGACAAATATAAAGGGAAGGTGACCCTAAGGCTCATTTTACCGAATTCTTTGCCACATGTCAACCAATGGCATATAGCGACATATACCTTTTAATTTTGTTTCCAAGGAGCTTGGATAGACAAGACTTGGAGTGGTTTTTAAAGTTACCTAAGAATTTAGTAATGGATTTTGATGATCTTTCTGATAAATTTATGCAACACTTTTCCTATAATCTTGAGCATGAGATTTCATTAGTGGACTTAACGCAAGAAAAGAAAAACACTAGGGATATTTTTGAAAGTTATTTACAATAATGGAGTGCTCTTACAAGTTATTTCACCATAGTTTACTATATAAACAATTTTCCACTGTGTTTACTAAAAATTTGCATAGTGAGATAGCTTACCATCTGGATCTACAATGTGCACATACGTTCAAAGAGATCGTCGATAAAGGTTTGTTGATTGAGTGGGAACTTATCAATAAAAAAATCATCAAAATTAATTTAACTAATCAAAATCAAGGTACTAATCAAGAAAATGGCCAACATTAACATTCTGTTCAAGCATAAGCATCACAACTGGCATAGGCCAATAACCAGGTAAGACCAAAGTAATTCAACCATAATAAGAATGTTATGGGAAAGGGAAAATTTGAGTCCCATCATGTTCAAATGGCGTAAACATAATTTTCACCACCTTTTTAGCTTACTCCTACCTAGAAACCTCTCCAACCAATGTCACAAGCACAACAATCAGAACTTACACAACAAATATATCAACCTTTACCATTTTAAACTCCTCCTAAAAGAACCATCCTTACATGTCATGTCTTTAGTGACCTAGGAGAACCTATTGAATCTATATTTTGTAAGCTCAATACTGCTAATTCTATTAGTTATCCTATACCAAAGCATTATTTGCAAGGCATTATTTATCCTGATTAGTACTAAGAAAATGAATTATGTGACTACCATCAGTTCAACGAGTATAATCTATGAAGATGTGTCCAAATCAAGAATTTAATTGAAAATATGTTGGAGAATGGGGAGATAAAATTGGATAATGGTGCTTCCACTTCCAATCAAACTCTTGGTATTTATAAAAACACTTTCCCTGACATAAAAATTAGTAGAAACAAAATAATCAGTAATAACAACAATAATGGCTAGTGTAGTAACAACATCAACAGTATCAAAATCAAAGGCTGAACTAGTAGAATCAATAAAATTAGCAGCAAAACCCACAATGATAGAAAAATGGACAAAACCAAGGTTAGAATGGTAACAACCAAAAAACATACCATCTAGTTTCATATGACTACAGTAGGGTTATAGATCATATTATAGGGGGTAGCATTAATACCATCTCTATTAATCCTAGACCAAGTATGAATCAGCCTAGACCATTGCTAAATAACAACATTAAACCAAATAACATGGATAATCCTTCTTTGACTTGGGAGTGCCTACAAGCAAACCAAAAAACTAGGACTTCTCCTTTTAGACCTTATATCGACAAATTGTTCTTACCACATGACCACATGTAAGTGCACTAGAATCCTAGACTTGTCATGTTTGGTCTCACACCATTTCCAACATCGGTTAGCAATAATGGATAGTATTTAATCTTGATTGTGTAATCACAACTAGTCAAAGATTACTATCCTAGGCCCACAACCATCTACCACTTTTCCTATCATCTAACCAACTGTTTAGCCTAAGAATAAACCATTCATTACTGACCAAGACAAGAAGTGTGATATTGTAGAACAATTTCAAAAGACACCATCACAAATTTCTATTTCAGATTTTCTACGAATGTCAATAATCCAAAAAAACATCTTGAATGTGTTTTTGACCCAATCCACTATTTCTAGTGACATATCCCCTAATAAATTTCAAACTTTGGTTAGACACCTAGCTCCAGCCCAACAAGTCACATTCAACCAAAGCGATATATCTTCCCTTGGCCCACTCCATAATAATCCATTATACATAGAAGTTCATATAAGATGACATAAATTTAAATGTGTCTTTATAGACAATGGATCCAACCTCAACATAGTGTCTCTAAAGCTCATCAAGCTTCTTCGATACACAATGATAGATATCCAACCATAAACAATAACCATTAAAGCCTATGATAATCAAGAAAGAGAATCAAAAGGAACCATTAGTCTACTAGTTATCATTGGGCCTTTGACCCATGATACACTTTTCCATGTGATTGATCTAAAGTTATCATATAATATGCTTCTAGGTAGGCCTTGGTTACATGAGATTCATGTAGTCCTGTCAACACTGCACCAATGTATCAAGTTTTCCCACTAAGGGGTATAATTGAATATTCCAAGATATTTACACCCATATGAACATTGTAAGCATCTTGAGGCTGAATTTCAAAGCTATAATTATCAGTATGACATGAATCCAAGTTCCAGGTAGGATAAAGGAAAGGCTATACTTATTTATTCTCACCATATAATTTCATAGATCCTAATACCTTGGATTTCATTTCTCACATGCCTCCTGTTGAAGCTTCCAATCATTTCACCATTTCAGATAATGGACTAGGATAGTATGTGACCCATGATACATTTCATTTTATCAATCTTCCTTAAAATCCAAAAACCTTTGGTGACCTAAAGTCACCCCACATATACATTGACAAAAAAATAATAAAGATAAGGGACCTATCACATTTGTACAAACATCTAGACTAGAACTTGACCCTCTTGAAGGGGATGAATCATGGTTATACAATGACAACCAAAATGATTTTTTATAAAAATGTAAAGTATCATATTCCCAATAAGATCATGGAACATCACAATTATGAAGGAAGAGGCCTCATACCAAATCAACAAGGAACCATCGATCTAATTTCTATGAATAAGTATGAAAGACCTTATGGACTTGGATTTAAACCACCTCGAGGGGGGGGGGGTAACCCCACATATCTTATTCAAACTGCATCACTAACAACTAGTGATGATGATGTCAATAGTGAAGCAAAGTCTTATCATAGCCTCACCTTTGATAACCTAGCTAAAACCAACCTGTTTGATATCAATTCTATTTTTACCCTTACCCTAGCCACTCATCACAACCCACTACCATTATATTATCACCAACTAATAGATTGGGACCAACAAGAATCTAGATTGTTGATTGATGAGTTCCAAAATGATGAGGCATTCTGTGATTTCTTAGGCCTTAGAGACAATATTCTATTGGGAGATCACAAATTAAGATTCTCAATCACATTAGATTTTGAAGTCTATTTTGGAGAGTGAGTGAACACCCTTAGCTAAAAATAAATAAGTAAAACATATAGGCCCCAAAGTGAAAACCTTTTTAAGGTGCTTTCTGACCAAGAAAAAAGTAAAGATAAAGGCTAGTCTAGTGGCGAAAACCTATTTAAGGCACAATTAGATGGGGGTATTCATTTTTGTTGAAATTTAGGCCAAGATACCACTAATGATGAAATTACCTATGGATATAATTTCAACTTTGAGAAACAACAAGTATTTGATCAAATTATTGAAAAGTTTTTTACTATTTTTGTCACATGGCTAGATCTCCCATTAGGGGACTCATATTCATCATGCCTAGAAGAAGTTAAAGAGCAATTCCTAATGGAAGACCCTGACATAGTCCAACACTTCAAGTCATTACCTACTATCCTATAAGATTGTTTGACCCTTCTAGTCAAAGATATAATAGAGGTAAACATCAGGACTTCATCAAACCTGAAATGGATAAAATTAGGCACGTACCTCCCTGAGGAGGAACATGATGTCTTTACAGCTCTATTGAGAGAATTTATAGATATCTTTGCATGGGCTTATTCTAACACACCAGGTTTAGACCCCACCTTGGTTTTGTACTACCTTTTGGTTAATCTTGATGCCAAACTAGTAAAATAGAATCTATGTAAGATGCATCTTTGCATTGCTATATTAGTAAATAAAGAGTTGGAAAAACTCTTAAAAGTAGGATGTATCTGATCCATTGACTACTCAAAATGGATCTCTATTGTGGTGCCTATTAGTAAAAAGCCTAAAGGGATTAGAATTTGTACTAATTTTTGAGACATCAACAAAGCTTTTCCTAAAGATGATTTTTCCTTGCCTAATATTGACATGATCGTTGACTCCATGATAGGTTATGAAATGCTTTTACTCATGGATGGATTTTTAGGGTATAACCAAATAAGAATCATACCAAAAGATCAACATAAAATAGTGTTCACCACTCCATGGGGAACATTTTGTTATCAGGTGATGCCATTTGGCCTTAAAAATGTTAGAGCCACATTTCAAAGAGCCATGACTATCATATTCCATGATATGATACATGATATTGTTGAAGAATATGCTGATGACATATTAGGAAAATCCAAAACCAAGGCCAATCATCTAGTAGTGTTGAATAAAATATTTCAAAGATTACAAGAGTATAAAGTCAGACTCCATCTAAAGAAATGTGTGTTTGGTGTAACTTCAGGAAAATTACTTGGCTTTATCATGTCTCATAAAGTCATTGAAGTTGATCTAGCTAAATTCCATGCTATAACTGAGATGTCACCACTAACCAATTTAAATCAACTTCATATTTTATAGGGTAAGATCCAATCAATCTAACACTTCATCTCTCAGTTAACTGACAAGTGCCATCCTGTTACACACCTGTTGAAGAAGGGAGTTGAATTTCGTTGGGATGATCACTGACAAACAAATTTTCAATAAATCATATACTATCTTGTTAATCTACCTATTTTATTACCTCTTATGCCAAGAAAGCCATTTTTGTTATACCTATCAACTACTGACCATGCTCTAAGGGCACTCTTGGCTCAACATGATGACAATGGAAAAGAGCATGTTGTATACTACTTAAGCCATTTTTTGGTTACATATGAACATAAATATGCACCTATTGAAAAATCTTTCTTGGCCATGCTTTTCATAGCTCAGAAACTATGCCATTACATATTGAATAATAAAACCATAGTCATTTCAAAAGTATATCCACTCAAGTATCTACTATCTAAAATAGCTTTACAAGGTAGAATGGCTAAATGGATCATGCTTCTCAATGAGTTTGACATAGAGTATGTTAATCAGAAGGCAATCAAGGGACAAGTTCTTACAGATCAACTTGTTGAATCACCTCTCATAGATATAAAACCACTCATGTTTCAATTTCCTTATGAATCCATCATGACCATCATTGACACACCCCTTGAGGAACAACCCTAGAAGCTATATTTTGATAGTTGATTTACTAAACATGGATAAGGGGTAGGCCTATTGTTTATTACACCATAAGGGGATCTAATCCCTAAATAATTTAGAATTAGCTTTCCTTGAACAAACAACATGGCCGAGTATGAAGTATTTGTTGTAGGACTTTAACAAATAGTGCATTGGAATATATCTCATCTCCAAGTTTATGGTGATTCTCAGTTAATCATCAATAGGCTATAGATCATTTCCAAACCAAAGATGATAAGATGGTTCTATATAAAGCCATGGTCAACACTCTTAAATAGTGAACTACCAACATTCATTTTGAGCACATACCAAGGGCTAATAACAAAACTACAAATGCCATGGCTAATATTGGATCTCTAATTTGATAAATAGATAAAGCTAGAGAGTAAAAAATTGTCAACACCAGCTCATGAATCTTCAATCATTGCCATGATTTGTGATGTTGTTGGTCCTAATTGTATTTGGTACTCAAACCTCTATATATATCTTTATGACCAACTTGTACCACCTAGTCTCTCTCAAAAACAAACCCAAGCCTTTATTCATCATTTTGCTTATTATACTCTACTTGGACCCACCATTACCATTGTAGTTTTGATGGAACTCTACTTCACTGTTTAACTTTAGTAGAGTCTACATTAGTGTTAATAAAAGTTCATGGAATATGTAGAGCCCATTATAGTGGGGTAGTCCTATCCAAAAATCTCTTTCATACTAGTTACTATTCACCCATAAAAGATGTAGATGCCACTGCATATGTAAAAACATGTGAGAAATGTCAATGGCATCCTAATCTAATTCATTCCCCAACAAAAATTTTGAAACTGATGTTGACACCATGGCCATTTTCTACATGGGGACTTGACCTCATTAGGAAGATTGATCCCACTTCATCTGAAAGACATAAACGTATCCTTATCACCACTAAATATTTCACTAAGTGGGTTGAAGATATACCCCTTGCTTATGTGACCCAAAATCAAATTTCCAAATTCATATTCAACTACCTTATCTACCACTATAGTATCCCCTCTGACATTATATCTGATAATAGAGGATCATTCAAAAACAAAGATGTAGATCAACTATGTACTGAATATATATCACACAACATTTTTATACAGTGTATTACCCTCAAGGTAATGGCCAGGCTGAAGCATCCAACAAAACCATTATCAATATCCTCAAAACTATTATCAATGATACTAGTCATGATTGGCACCTCTAGATATTCCCTGCCCTTTGGGCATACCATATCAATCATTGTACCCCCACATGAGCCACTCCATACTCACTTTTTTATGGTACTAAATTTATCCTTCCCATTGAGGTCGAATTGCCTTCACTATGCATCTCTTTCAAGCATGTCCTACATGATCATGACTATCGAGTATCTCACCTACAAGAGCTATACCTAATAGATGAGAAACTCACAACCATGCTCAATAATCTTCAATCATATCAGAACTAAATTGAAGGCCAATGTAATCAGTGTGTTAAGTATAGAGTAATTGAACTTGGTGATCTTTTCTTTAAAGAAAACCAAAATAATACCATCATTGAGAATAAATATAAAGAGAAGTTCAAACCAAACTGGATAGGGCCTTTCATTATTACTATAGATTATGGATCAAGAGCATACATGCTTGCCACACTAGATAAAGATGAACTTCTAGAGTTAATGAATATTATTCATCTCAAGCGGTACTATGCTTGAGTTCTAAGGTGTATTGTCTATAAGGACCATTTTAGTTATGCCATTTTATCACTATTCTTATTTGTACAAAATACCATCCTTATCTATCCTCTTCATCGTATCCAATTTTCACTTTTGACCTATTAACCCAATGTTTTCTAAAGCCTAGCCCATTTGAACTTAGTTTTTACCATTTATTACACATTTTCCACATTAAGGTATCTGATCAGTTTCATTATTTGGTTTAAGTACTTCAGATAGAGATCGTATTTTGAAATAGTATGACAAAAGTTTTGGCAATTGCATCCTTCATTTGTTATTCTTTCTTACCACCGGTCTTGCTACTAATTATAACCACCTTTGGAAAAATTAGTATCATTAATATATACCATTGTGTCCTAGTTATAATCACCTATGGGAAAACTATGGGAATCATTAAGCCTTGACGTACCAACTTGCCACTTCCTATGTCGTATTATGTCCTTTTACCAACTATGCCTATTTTGTTTGAATTAACTACTACACTAGCAAAATTCCTTCACTGAAAGGGTAAAACTACAATGACTTGAGGTCCTACTCTAATACTATGTAGGTATCACTCAATACTTGGTGAGGTCATCTCAATCACCCTCAACACCACACTCTCATCATTTTGTAAGAAACTTAAGCCACACTCTCATTGTTTTGTGAGTAACTTTAGTTTTAATGTTCTCACCATTTTGTGAGCTTGAACCATTTAGTGTCTCATCATTCTTGATTGAGTTGAGATAATTCAAAAAATTCCAAAAACATTTGAAAAATTGTTATAAAAGAACAAAAACATTGACCACTTCTTTACCTTAAGGATTCTGGGAACCCTTACTAATTTATATACAAATCACTTGTCATTTAGTTTCCCTATCCTTTTTGGCCTTTTTCTCTCATGCAGTTTCCATTTTTCAATAACATTCCTCTTCTTCTCTCATATCCATTCTATTTGTTCTCATCAGTTATCACATTCTTCCCATTCCTTGGGAGAACTACATTTGGCCTAAAGTTTTTTATTGCATATTACATCCATGGAACTATGTAGGCAGTGTCCACTTGCCTAGTGCATATGGAGACAATTTGACCATCCCCTCCATTTTCTTTTATTCCCCCATTTTGTTCATTTGTTAAGTTGTCACCTATTTCCTATGGGCAATGTTTGTAGGGTTTTTACTGCATTGTTTATTTGTTTATTTTTGCTTATTTTGTTTATTTGTCTACCTTTTTGTTTGATTTAAAGCACTATTACCTTGATTCAGTTTATGTGTATTCATTGGGTGATTCCTTGCCCACACTTACACTTGAATCCATCCATATTCATATGCTTACATTGTCATCATGGTTTTTATCATTGGTGCATTATTTTCTATTGAGAATTAGATTATGAGAGTCAGTCCTCATGCATATTTCAGCCAAGTCCTCATGATGTTATACCATGTTGCTTACCAACACATGATACAATAAAACTAAGCTTCAATAAGTCTATTCAATAATGGTAACATCTATTCAGTATCGACATCTCGATTCAATCCCAATCATATCCCAAATAGAGTAATTAACCATGAAATAATTTCAACCTTTATTAGTTTAAATGAGCATCTCTATACTAGTAGGTTGTTCAAATTAATCATTACCCTCTATGTTAAGTTATCATCATCCTCAACCAAGTTTATCATGTTTGCCATAATCAAGGTCTAATGATTATAACCATCTATGGGCAAATCATTGCACACCATCTCAATGATTATAACCACCTTTGGGAAAATCATTATGTTGTCACCAATTTACTTTTTCTACCCATATAGGGGCATGTTATTATCTTTTTTATCTATCCTAACTGGGGTAGCTCCATCTTCTCAATGATTATAACCACCTTTAGGCAAATCATTGTGTTATCATACCACATTGCCACTATGTACACTACTTATTACCACCTTTGGGTAAATCATTGTACACCATCCCACTTGCATTCTTAGTGATTTTGACTACTTTTTCAATATAATTGTATTTTAACCCCATCATGTTTCCTTTCTTTGGTCCCCTCATTTTGCTTCTTTTTGAGGGGTCATTTGCCAACCTACTTATGTCAACTATTCCCTCGAGGGGGCATCATACAGTTAGTTTATCATCATTGTAGTTATAGGCATACATGATCTTTTCATTCTTTGAGAATAAATTACTATTATTATAGCTTGCAACACCTTCCCAAATATGGGCAAACTGTAGGCACCTAAAACTAGCCATCGATAACCTTAAACTAGGGTTTTGACCAATTTCCCCCAAAATGCCCAATTTGGCCTAAAAACACTAAAACATGTTAAATGATGTGAAACTAACATATTCAAGTGCTGATTTTGTCCAGGTTATCTCTAAATGGGGTAATAAAATTTATGGGCCAACTAACTTTGATTAGATCATTTTGATTCAAAATGCTAATTTTGTAGATGGGTGCTTTAGATTGCTCTTTCCTATCAAATATTTTGCACACAAGACACATGCGTTTATTATTTGTTGTTGGTAACATCCAAAATAAGAATATGGTTTCAATACATTTGATATCACCTTATAATTCCAATCCAGTCAAATTTTGGACCAATAATAAGACATTCTGATCAATTTGAGTAATTTGTGCACAAAGTGCTTAATCATGCTTAAGAGCTAATTAACCCAAATCAAGGCCTAATTAATAATTCCATGGAAACTTGTTGAATACTTATTTTTAGAAATAAATATTGAATATCTACATCATCAAGTGACCTCATTTCTTGGGAAGACATCCCTAGGCCATAAATGCCACAAATATCAAGATTCATGCCTCCCATGCCTCATCAATGCCTTCCATGATGCCCTCCATGCCTCTTAATTTACCCTTCTTCAAATGTCATGATGAGGATAATTAAAAACTTAATTCTAAAAATTAAATTAATCCACAACCACACATCTCAATCTTGAGATGGATGGTTCAAGTTGATTTTGATCAAATCTAAAAATATATAAATAGAGAGGTTATGAAAATCATTTATAAGCTATTTTAGTGCAAAGTTATAATGTAGGATTCATTCCAAAAGCTTAATGAAACTAGTTTTACCATGCCAAATTGATTCCAAGCCAAGTCAAGCCAAATCCAAAGGTGCCAAGGAGAAGAGGAGGTATCTAAGCCTCCTTTGATGAATATTTCATGAGCACAAGTCGAGCAAGCCACCACTATAAAGGAATAAGGAACATCCAAGGAAGGTGAAGTAATTGTTGTGATTGGTTCCTTGATTTTAGTTGTGTTTGTCATTTGATTTTGTTAAGTAAGCTCTTCCTAGTGTTTAGGCCTAGATATTTTATGCTATTAGTGTGTTTCTTTCATTTTGTTTTCATTTTTGAACTAACACCATACTAACCATCCTCTCTTGAGTTAAATTCCTAGATCATAGTGTCCATAGTATCATTAAAGGAATATAGGACTGATGTGGTTTCCAACATGATATTCTTTGGCAGCTAGTGCTGATCATAAGCATGAGAGGAGATGATGTTAATACTATCACCTCCATCAATCATCACCCTTTTGACATGGGTTTGATTGATGTATGTAGTGATAAAGAGGGGAAGATTAGGATATTTAAGATGAATAGAAGGTATTTATAAATCTTTGAATATGACAAGGGTGGAAAGTTGAAGAGTGACAATAAAGGCCATAAGAGGTTAAGGATATTATGGTTGAACCTATATATATTATATGGTCTCTATCAGTGATTGAAAGTGATGGGTTGAGGTGTTAATCAGTTCATATAAGCTCATATTCAATTGTGTCTAGTGAAGTTATTTCAGAACTACTTGATAGATATATTCAGAAGGGTTAGAGTAAGAGGATCCCAAGATGGATATTTTGGGTTTAGGTGAAGGTGAAGGTGATTGAGTATAATAAGAATGTTGAGGGGTAGATGGGTATGTCCATGTAATGGATACCTTGTCCTTTCCCTTATCCTTTTTTTTGGGCCTGAGATTGGGTGATCATATGGATAGTGTGAATGGGGTGAGGTGTTGAGTTAGAAGGTTGTTTCAATTCCTCCTCATTCTTGGGTGAGAGTGGGGGAGTGGGTAAATGTTGGATAGATTTGTTTGGTGGTTAAGTTGATGATGGGTTTGAGAGAGGTTCATCTAATAATATATTGTCTTCATCCCATAAGTTATGGATAAGTGTTTGGAGTACATTGTAGTTCTTTGTGTCATGTCTAGGTGTCTTATGGTATGAGAAGATCAGATTATCATTAAACAAAGATGGTGTAGGACTTGAAGGGTCAAAGGGTTTAATAAGTGTTAGGTTTAAGTATGAAATTTATAGAAACCTTTGTATAATGGTTGAATAAGCTTCAAACAAAGGTGTTGGGGTGTTGGGTTTTTGGTTTTAGGAGTGGGAGCTTTTTTAGAAGTAGGATTCACTACAAAAATTGTAGGTGGTGAAATGGTTTTGGTAGGTGGTTTTGGTTGGTATTTCTTGGTTGTGGTTGGTTTTGAGGTGGAAGTTTTGGGGATGGAATATTTGGATGATAAAGGTTTGGAGATAGGTGGAAAGGTATAAGTAGATAGGTTAGTTAAAAATGATGGGGAGTTTGATGATTTCATAGGAGTCGGTAAAGGTATAATGGCAGGAAAATATTAAGTTTGGGTATTTGTGGGAGGGTTCATATTCTTGGTAGAAGGATGAGCTCCTAGGATGGTTGAAGGATGGGGTCATAAGATAGAAGGTAAGTGGGAAAGAGGTGTTATGGTTTTGGTCCTAGGTGGGAGTTTGGGTGACTCCACCTTCTTATTTGGTTTGGTTAAGGTTTTATTTGGTGGAATATATGGGGCTAAATCCAACTTCAAAGATGGAAGATCAAGGCTAGGGGTAGGAAGTATAACTAGGTTCTTGATGGGTTTGGTTAGAGAGGTGTAAGGTGATTTGACAATTTTAGATATAGGTGGTTTGGATGGATCCCTTATGGTTTAGGAGGAAGAGGTGTTTGATGAAGTGATTTAGGTGATGATATGTTTGTATGGTGGATGCCATTGAGGCTGAAGGTTCATGTTTGTTTTGATAGGAAAGCCCAAGATTATGCCAAAAGGTGGCTCGATCTATATTGGGTTGAGAAGAGAATTCTTGACTTTTGACTAGTCTAGAAAAGGGTTTGTAGATTGGTTTGGTTCTTTAGGAATCAGATCCAAAGGTTAATCCTAGAGGTTGAGGTGAGGAGATAGTTTCCCCATATTTGTCCTTGATAAAAGGTTTCAATATTTGGAAGAATGTTTCCTCTATGGGAGGTAGGCAAAATGATCTCATAGTGTGGAATGGTTTCCAAAGAGAGGGAGGGTGGTCTCTTGATGTGGGAAGAAGGTGTGATAAAAATGGCTAACTCTTTTGGTGATTATATTAAAGAAGAGGTGGGTATGTCTATTATTTTGTCAAGTGAAGGAAATGGGATGGTTGCTTCCTTTGTTTGGGTGTCCAAAGGAATAGAAGGCGATTCCACTACCTCAATAAGTGAGTGGGAGAGGTAGTTGAGGATATGGTTTCCTCAATGATAGGTTCACTAATAATAACATTGACCGTATAGACCTCATGAGCATGAGATGATTCAAGTTTTTTATCATCATGGTTGGTGAAAGGAAAATGATTGGGAAAAGGTTGTCAAAATATGTTGAGTGATTGATTTAGGGGTGCATTAGGATTATCTAATGCAAATTATCATTTATCAATAAATTTCTGGATAATGATGTTAAATGTGTTACACCTACTAATTTCATATCCAATGACATGGTGGAAAACACATAGATCATTATCATTGTACCAAATAGGTTCAAGGTGAGAATCATCAAATTATAGAGGAGGTTTAATAGTGGAAGATGTATGATGTTAGATTTGAGCGACTTATCCAAAAATGAAGCATATGAATCATCCAGTAGAGTGTATTATTTTAGGGTAGCCTAGTTTTGATTCTGAGTTTATTGATTAGATAAGTTAGAAGAGTTGGTTTGGTTGGATTAGTTGAAAATTGAGGGTGATGTTATTTTAAGGACAACCATGCTTATGGTTACCTTTGGTTTGGTATTGGGGTGATTGGATTGGTTGATGGTTTTAGAAGGGGAAGGGTCACTAGATTTGAAGCTTGAGTTTATTTTTGTAGTTTTCAACTTCCCCTCATTGATGGCTCTATTTTCTAGTTTGTGTCCCATGGTGAAAGCCTCCTAAAAGGTTTCGAAGGTTTTAAGATGTAGAGTGAGGGAAATGTATTTGGCACAATCTTGAGAAAAAGGTTCAATAATCTTGGGTTAGGTCAAAGAGAAATAGAGTTGGTTGATAAGACCTCTCCATCGAGCTATGAAATTGGCAATTGATTCATCATCAAATTGCCTAATGGAGTAGAGGTCAATGATGGAGACCTTATTGACATATTGATCAAAAAGTGTTCTAAAAAGGTTTGGGCAAGTTGGGAAAATTAAAAGATGGAGTGCTTAGGGAGAGCACTATACCAATCCAGTGTTGGACTGGATAAATACATAGGAATGGTGCAAAGGAGAAGACCATAATCATAGGCAATCAAGTAGCAAGAATGCCTAAATGATCTTAGGTGTTATTCGGGGGTCCTCCTTGCTTTGGAATTTAGAAATTTTGGGTAATTACCATTGAGGAGGGTATGGTTGACTAGGGATAGAGGGGTGAATAGGTTTGTTATAGATTTAATCATAAGATAAGAGGTTATGAAATCTAGAAATAGATGAATCTAAGTCATTTTTTCCATTAACATTTTGACCAAATCTGTTTGAGGTTGGGAAGCTCCATGATTATGTGGTAGGTTTGGTTAGGGCTAGGTGGATGTAATTTATGGATAAGTGATAGAAGGTTGAGATGATTCCACATATAGGTTAATTAGCATAAAAGGTTAGGTAGAAAGTTCTATATATCCTTGTGAATTAGGAACATATTGGTAGGATGCCATGGGTATTTTTTGAGGGATTGATGTGGGTTGATTTGGAGGTATGAATGGGTTGGTGGATTGACGTTGAGTGGTAACTCTTTTACTAATAGGTGGAAGGGTAAGGGGTATGGAAAGCACCAAATTTTAAAGTGGGGTAGAAAATATCCCTATGGTGTATGAAGTATAAGTAACAAAAGGTGATGTTGCCCCTATGTTAAAGGTATGGATTGGTGTAGGGGGTTCTTGGTAATTGGTTAGGATGTTTGATTGAGTTTGGGTGGAGGTAGTGGATGGGATATTGGTGGAAGAATATGATTGGGTGATCATAGGTTGGGTGGAGGTGGTGCTAATCATAAGAGGGGGTGGCATCCCATATGGTGGGTCTGTAGGATGAATTGAAGTAGTAGGGGTGTGGTGAGATAAGGTATTAAGGAAATTTTTGAGGGATATGGGGTTATTATCAAGGAAGGTATAGAAATATGCATCACCCTCAAAACCTGTTTGAGTCATGGTAGGAGGGGTAGAAGGATGAGGAGAACCCTCAACATTTGAGGTATACTCCATGGAGGAAGAAGAAGAGGAAGGTGGTTCTTGATTGGTTTGATTCCTCAACTGTTGTCTAGTAGAAACCATATGAGAGATAACAAAGGAATAAAGGAAATCTCATAATTCAAACACAAAGTAAACAAAATAAAAAGATCTCAAGGCAATAAAACATGCACTAAAGTGAATTTAAAACCTTAGGTTACTTTTTATCTCACTTTTGGCTTAGGCCATAAGTTTATAAATGTGTGACTCAAGTTGGCTTGTAGATTAGGTACTATATAAGTAATCTATGGATGGTTTCAAGTTAGTTTTGGTGCTCAAGAGAGATCTATATTAGAACTCAATACGTGTCTTGGTATTGGGGCCTGCCCCCTTGCTTCAAAATCTCGTAGTGATAGGGGTGTCGGGTGCTCAACCAATATATACCAAATTCTAGATTTTATACTTAACCAAAGAGCTGAGCTGGTTATACCCTTGGTAATGACCTCTAAGTAGAATTTTTAGGTAGGGTAAGGTGATCTTCTAGGTGATGAAATCCCAATCAGGCCTTCTCTCAAGTTTTTTATGACATTTGACTATTAAAGGGGTTTAGTTTAGTATGTGATAAAGAAATAAATCTATTATTTATTACTTTGCTTATAATTTAACTAAGTGAGATAAACATGAAAGCAATCAATCTATGTAGTTAATTTTATACCCAAAATAAATTTTCCATTTCATTGTATGAGCATAAAATAAAGAAAAAAGTGAACTAGATGTGACTAGGTCCCACTAGGCATGCCAAAATGTTTCTCTCAATTTCTACTTATTTCTTAATTTAAGAAAGAAGGTAATAAATTAGTGATAAGGGTGTGGTAGAAGAACCTAGTTATTATGCATGCATGATCTAAATGAGTATGGAGAGATCTTATTTATCTTGGGAAGGATGACCTGTATATAAGAAAACACTAAGAAGACTTTTTTGTTAGATAAATAGTAAGATGGACTACCTAGCATGAGTTATATCCAAGAAGTGTGAGCTTGCTAAGAGGCTATCAATCCACTCTTTGATAACAATTAATTTTAAAGATAAAAAAGTAGACTACTTGCATCAAATAACAGAAGGTAACTAAAATGAAATACAAGAAGAAAGTGAATACTTGATAGAGAAAATAACTAAATATAGCAATATTGGGTCAATACTAGTGTTAAAATAGATTAGATCAGGTTCATAAAAATAGGTAGGGGTTTGTGAATAGGTAGAGACATAGAAAGTCAAATTTGGTTGAGGGTAAGGGGTTAAAAATAACTTGCTACTATTTTTACCAAAATGACTAACAGTGGTCAGAGTGACTATCGGTAGTTAATATGACCATCATCAATTAAGTAATCATTGATGGTTGGAGGTGACCATCGATGGTTGTGCTAACCATTGGTGGTTGTCTATGGAATTTTGGGGGTGTTTAGAAAAAAGTTACAGACTAAACTATTGATCAAGTAAGGGTCTATCAAGGGTCTGGGAGCTAGAAATCAAGATGTAGAAAATACTTGATGGGGGAGAGATGTCAAATACCAAAATAACAAAATTAAAGTATAAATATACTTGTTGCTTATAAAATGGTTGATGGTTGATGGCTAGAGCAATTTTGGTATATTAATGGTACTTTTCCTTAAAATAAATCTGGGTAGAGGTTCAAGTCTCTTTTACAGTTACTTGATTACCAAAAGAATGGCAGATTGGCTAAAAGCTAGATCACATATGTGATGGAACGTTTGAAAGTGATTGTCCTTGCTTAAAACCTATATTGATTAATTATTTTTCACTTCCTACTCCCCTCATTTTATAAGAAAAGGGAGATGGAGGATATAAGGTTCCCTAATAGGTTCACTTGTTAATATTGATGCTTGGGAGTTCATTAGCATCACATAAGGCAAACATATTAAATTTGCCTCACTATCTTACACATAGCTAGTGATGTGTTAAAAAGGTGGGGACTTGACAATCGATGGTCAAGCTAACCATTGGCAGTCAAGTTGATGGTTAGAAGTTGATTTTCTAAAGGTAAATGGGTTAAGGTGAGTTAAAATGGGTTGGGTAATGGTTAGGTTAGTTAATAGTTTAGTTATCCTAATGGCTAACTATACTCAATGTTCGATGGGTTGGTTAGTGGGTCAAAAAGGGTTAGGTGGTCCCTAAGGTATCTCGAGGCATTTCGACATCTAGAACCATTGTTTATAGTTTTATAGTGTCTACATGACAAGATCATTATGAAGTGGACAAGATATAGGACATGATATAATATTTTTCCTATTTCTTATCCCAAAATCAAAATAGCCTCAAAACATCAAAACGGTTTAGTTATATATATTTTTAAATGTGTTTTAATAAATGTGGATAGGAAAATGAGGTCATAATAAATAATAAATAACAAATTCAAATCAGAAAATATAAAATATATGCACCATTAAGTGTTTAATTCTTAGGTAGGATCCATATAAGAAAACTGGTTTAAAACATTATAAAACAAGTGCTATGGAAAATTTGGGTTTTTCCATTTGTCCCCCCCCCCCCCCCCCAATTTAATATTGAATTTCTGTGAAACTAAAAATAATAGATGAAATGTAGATAGAAAATGCAAACTTTCATAGATGATTTTTGTGTAGACTTGTCATGTGCCTTTATGATCCTAAGTGTTCTTGAAAAATTAGATGTATGTAATTAGATGAGATTACTATTCAAGCAAGGCTAAAGATATAACCATAATTGAAATATTTATAATATTATTCAAGGAATAACTAAAATTTTATATATGCCATGGAGAGATATGGATAATATTTCAAGTGGTCAATATGATGAATATAACCATTGTGGGATGAAAAAAACTAATGTGCTGACTCCAATAACTTTGTTGTTTGGATAAATTTTCTATTTTATTGAATCTATAGATAATTGAGGGTGATCAAACCCCAATTTGAATTGTACATATATAAAATAAATTACACCCATTAAGGGATGCAAAGACCTAATTTTAATCATTTGTTATTTGTAACCCCAATATTTGAAATGGGTTGGAATCCATAATGGATTCATAGGCTATAGTGTTGGAGGACATAAAATGTCTAAGTTATGAACAATCCTCTTTAATTGAATCAACCACTGTAGATGGATTTATATTCAATTTTCACTTTTTCATTACAAGTGATAGTGGATGACATCCATGACCATATCATGCCCACATACAAAAACAAATTTATGGTACATGGCATAAATCTTTTTTTTTTCCTTTGATTGAAAAATAGTACAGTGTGCATGAATTTGTATCATGTTGCCATTAATAAATGTAGAATATGTAGTTGTATGTTGATGTATACTTATAAAATTTGATTAATTTAAGTATTAATATATATTATTCCCTTCATTTTTCTATGAAATTTTAATTGTTCTCAAAATATGAGTTCATATGTATGGCATATGTTCCCATAATTTGTTTGAATTTTTGCATCTTTTTGTATTCTTTGAAACTTTAGTGTGTAAAACATCTGAGTTTATACTTTGACTTATTGATCATTGAAATATATAAATTACATTTATTTCATGTATATTTTTAGTTTTTTCCCCATGTTTTCCACCCTTTCAAGGTGAGGGATGAGAGTAGAAAATCGATTAGATAAAAATATATAGAAATTTAGATAAAATTGATTAGTTATAATGTGTTGGTTGAATATTTTGTCGATCAGCGTACTGATAAACAAAATGGGTCTGATCAGCCAAAGTAGGAAGATTAGTCATCCAAATGTGTAGTTTTACCACATCAAAAGGGGACTGATCTCTCCTCTCATCAAGGGGAGGTTCCCTATAGGTATGATATATATATATATATATATATATACATATATACATATATATACATATCTACATGTATATATATATATGTATACATATCTACATGTATATATATATATGTATACATATCTACATGTATATATATGTATATATATATGTATATATATATATATATGTATATATATATGTATATATGTATATGTATATATGTATATGTATATATGTATATATGTATATGTATATATGTATATGTATATATGTATATATATATGTATATATATATATGTATATATATGTATGTATATATATGTATATGTATGTATGTATATATATGTATGTATATATATGTATGTATATATGTATGTATGTATATATATATATAAAATAATACTAAAGGGTAGGACAAACCATCCATCTCTCTTTCTTCAGAGATGATGCGTACAAATCAAAGGAAAAAATCAATGGAAATAACAAATAGCACTCCTCTTCTTTTAAAAGTACTATTCAACAAACCACAAGAATACTCCTAGTAGTAAATGCAAAATGTAATAAAGGATGTAATAACCAGCAAATCAAGATGCAGCACAAAGTCTCCACCTGAATTGCTCAAGAGTAAGATACGAAGGACAATGAGGGCACAAAGTCATCCCAAAGTCCTTTACACAAAAATGAAAAGAAAAAACACTAAACACAATTATGGGGGTACAAAGTCTCTCCACACTTGACTCTTCAGGACACCTTCCTAATTGTTGTCACTAATTCTGCTTGTTGAATTAAAGGAACAAAAAATATACTAAAAAAAAGACATAAGAACAGTTTCCTCAACAACAAAGATATTATAGCACAAAGTCTAAAAAGTCACTTGCTTTCTTATTCTAGTAACAAAATATGATCAGCAATCTGAGCTCAAAGTCTCAGCAATGCCTTACAATTTGGGCAAAGTTTCATTCTCATTGTCAAAAAAGAGATCCTTTTATAGAGTCCCTTATATAGCCTCTTCAAGAAGGACTTGGGAACAGTCACACATCATGTTACATTGAAATCTGTTAAGAAGGCAGGCTAGAACTTAGGGGCATCTACCGATATGCTTTTTTCAATGCAGAGAAACAATTCATGCTATTAAAAGTTTACATCTTTCAATGTCCACCTGGCAATCTGATCTTTCTTCATCGTTCCTCCTTTTTTGGTTATTTGAATTGGGTCCTAGATTCAATTCAATGATATGTTCCTTAGTCACTTTCTGCTGGTCTTTAGCAATTGACGCAAGGCATATTCCACTGCTAAATAGGTGAAGACACATGGAAACTTCTACGAGACTCTAAAAAATGTTTATTGATAGAGGCTTTGAAACCTATTAGAAATTCAGAATCACGGATGTAGACACGTGTCGCTCTCCATGGAGTTATAACGAAAAAGGTGGCAGCTTCTGCTTGTCTTTAGAGAGTCACACGGATGTAAACATTTGGTGCATTCCACTTCATTTAGTCACTCATCCCTAAGTCCACCATGGTATTTGCTTGAAATTGTGAAGCCAAGGGAAGAGACTATGGATATTGACACTTGGAGGCTTCTGACAAGCTTTAATAGGGACACATGGCAATATCTGCCAATTCACAGAAACAAAGTTCAGTGAGGTCCGATCATCGACACTTGGCAACATCCATGGGATTCTATTGGGCTTTTGTCTCAGCCTGTTTATTTGCCTTGGTCACTTTTTGCCATGGGAATTCCCTTAACAAGGGAACTTGTGTCTTTGACTCTTGGGGCACTCCTTTGAACTTTGTCGCTTAAACCAACCATTGAACCAAGTTTTGGTTCAACAGTTCAAATGAAGCCTTGAACCAATTGATGAACTATTTGATTGAACCAAAGGATGAATCAAAGCATTGAACCCACCTTTGAACCATTTGATGTTGAACCAAAGGATGAACCAAACGTTGAACTTGCTACTTGAACTTGCTTTTGAACATTTTTGTTTGAACCAAGGCAAGGGCCAAAATAGCTTCATATGTTGTTCCAAAATTGAGTAAAATTTTTGGGGACCAACAGCTGGCTCCAATTGGGGAACTTCTTTTTATTGTAAAAATAGTCAAAGGAAGTAGAATCTAGAATCTCCAATGCCTTGAAGTGTGCCATTAGGCTACAAATTCATGCTACCCAAAAAGAAAGGTGACAAAAATGAAAATGAAAAGAATAAAATAGAACTAAAGACTATACAAATATACATATGTACAAATGAACTTATTTGATGCCTCAAGATTTGAAGTGCTTCAGATGCCACCCATTGTGAGACAATGATAATTGCATCCCGTCCTGATAAACTAGCAGGAAACCATTTTATCCCCAAAATCAGTGACGGGTGAATGGAACTCTCCACCAGGAAACTAATTTTTTGCATCTTCCTCTTGGCTCTTTCTTCTTCTTGCGCCATGGCAGGACGTGGTCTTCAAACTGAAAACCATAACTCCTTGCTCTCTTGGCAAAGAGTTCCTTTTGCTAACTTTGGAATATAGTAGTATGGTCCACCACCATAGCTTGCTATTCTACTGGTCCAGTCTGGCACATACTTTGATTGTTAACATCAGACCCCTAACAAACCATCAGCTCAGCATCCCCTTTGGTGTGAAGGAGTTTGATCTCTTCATCCTGAGTAGTCTTCAATCCGAGCAACATAGATCTACATCCAACATGAGTGGAAGAATTGATTCCATCAGATTCCAAGATCTAAGCATCATTAAAAGCTGATCTTCTATTAGATTTATCTTCATCAGATATGGAAGATCCTTCTTAATTTGTACTGCACCCTACCAATTCTTTTGATGCCTGATTTGGATCAAATCCTAGATTTCCAGCCATGAGACTTTGATCAGCTGAGACATGAGCATCCTCTATGGGGGAGTAATTACCCCTGCTTGAAGGCTCAAATACAATTTGAGCAGTAGGGGCTGACATTTGGGTGACCAAAATCTTTGCCTCAAATAGGTCCACACCTAGCTCTTCATCAATGTTTAACTGCTTAGGATTGGCTTGCAGGGGTTCAAACTCAGTCATTTGAATTTCAAATTTCTTGAAATGATCAATCATGTCAAATGACTGAGATGGACTTGGAAGAGAGGATGGGAGTTCATCCTTTTAGTTTTTGGGAGGGGTAGGACTGATCTGTAAAGTTGAAGTAGAAGGTGCAGAGATGTTTGAGGTACTTACTTCTTTGGCAATCACCGAGTCCTTTGACAGGAAAGGAAGAGGGGTTCTCTACTCAGCAATTGAAATTGCTGGTTGGGGTTGTTCCTTTGTCTTCTCTTTGTCAGCCTACTAGGATGACTGATCCTCAAAACTGGTGAATACTGCGTATGATCCTTCATCTGCTTCACCTTCACTTCTGGGTTCATCCTGGTAATTGAGGAAACCAATGTGGGAGTCGCTAGCTGATTCTTCTTGATCCCCCATGAAGAGACCAACATCATTTTCTTTCTCAAACTTAGGTTGGAAATAGGAAACATGTTCTATTTCTAGATATCCCACTACTGAGTTGGTTGGAGGTGCTTCAAGGGAAAGGTTCCACTATGGGGGAGGAAGAGAATTTGGTTGCCCTTGACTTCTGGTAGCGTTGCCTTGATATAGCTGATTGGGGAATGTCCTTCTTGGTACATCTCTGTATGAAGGAATAGAAGACATACCTTGTGCCACTTGTCTTTTCAAGGCTAACAATTCATTTGCCAGCTTTTATACCATTGGGTCAGTGGTGACTATGGGTGAGTATTCAGAAGATGAAGAGGGTTTGCCTCTATTAGGATCTCTCCTTAACTTTCCTGCCAAGATAAGGTCATCTTCTAGCTCAGTAGCCAAGTCCTGAGTAGCGTCAAGGTCTATGTGTCTAGCCCGTCTCAATAGAAAACTCACTTTAGGTAGTTGTGAGTTGATGAAGAAACACATGAGATTCTGAGGTGTCGGGTGGGCGACCATGGGAATCTTGTGCCTCAACTTGTTGAATTTCACAATAAAATCCCTCTTGGGCTCATGAGGTTCCTTCATCTACATAAGTTGGGATATCAAAGCATGCACATCCTCTATAGGCTTGAACCTGGCTTCAAATTTAGCTTTGAGTGTATCCCAGTCAGTCACTAATCTAGCTTGTAGATGGTAGAACTAGTCTGCAACAACACCTTGTAGTGTCTCCACAAAAAGCCTGACTACCACATCTTCAAATTCCACTCCTATCACACCACAGGCTATGGTGAAAGCTGTAATGTTTTCATTAGGGTGGACTCTTCCATCACCAAATAATTTGGGGAAATTATTCCTTGAACTAAGTGGTAGCTCATGTAGGGGTGGAGTTAGATTAAGTGGACCAAAAGAGTTGCCCCAGGGGCCTCGAAATGCCATGATCAGATTATGAACAATAGGGATAACACATCTGAGGCAGTTTCTAAATTATAAGACAAAAATGGAAAAGAAATTGGCCTGGCTTTAGCTTAAAGCTTGAGGCTTTGAACTGTGCTTTCTTTCCTAACAGCTCTAATTTTGTAGACCAGATAATATAATGGAGATGGATGAAAATGGAGATGGATGAAAATGGTAAGGCTATAAATGGATAATGAGTAAGACATGAAAAGGAGTCGCTAGATTCTATAATGGATAAGTTTATAATGATAATGGGTTATATAGGTGATGTTTCAATCTGAAACTTGAGGTTCCAAATTGCACAATATTATGTATATCCCCAGCAGAGTCACCAAAAATTATTGGTTAAATATTTTGTCGATCAACGTACTGATAAAAAATAGGTCTGATCAGCCAAAGTAGGAAGATTAGTCATCCAAATGTGACGTTTTACCACATCAAAAGGGGATTGATCTCTCCTCTCATTAAGGGGAGGTTCCCTATAGGTATGCTATATATATATATATATATATATATATATATATATATATATATATATATATATATATATATATATATATATATATATATATATATAAACAGAAAATAATACTCAAGGGTAGGACAAACCATCCATCTCTCTTTCTTCAAAGATGATGCATACAAATTAAAGGAAAAACTGAATGGAAATAACAGACAACACTCCTCTTCTTTTAGAAGTACTATTTAGCAAACCACAAGAATACTCCTGGTAGTAAATGCAAAATGTAACAAAGGATGTAATAACTAGGAAATTGAGATGCATCACAAAGTCTCCACCTAAATTGCTCAAGAGTAAGATACGAAGGACAATGAGGGCACAAAGTCATCTCAAAGTCCTTTACATAGAAATGAAAAGAAAAGACACTAAAGGCAATTATGAGGGTACAAAGTCTCTCCACACTTGACTCTTGAGGACACCTTCTTGACTGCTGTCACTAATTTTGCTTGTTGAATTAAAGGAATAGAAAATATATTGAAGAAAAAGACATAAGAACAGTTTCCTCAACAACAAAGATATTACAGCACAAAGTCTAAAAATTCACTTGCTTTCTTATTTCAGTAACAAAATATGATCAGCAATCTAAGCTTAAAGTCTCAGTAATGCCTTACAATTTGGGCAAAATTTCATTCTCATTGTCAAAAAAGAGATCCTTTTACAATAGAAGAGAGTCCCTTATATAGTATCTTCAAGAAGGACTCGAGAATAGTCACACATCATGTTGCATTGAAATCTGTTAAGAAGGTAGACTGGAACTTAGGGGCATCTACCCATTTGCTTTTCTCAATGTAGAGAAACAAGTCACACTATTAAAAGTTTACATCTTTCTATTAAAAGTTTACATCTTTCAATGTCCACCTAGTGATCTAATCCTTCTTCATCATTCCTCCTTTTCTGGTTATTTTAATTGGGTCCTAGATTCAATTCGATGCTCTATTCCTTAGTCACTTTCTACTGGTCTTTAGAAATTGATGTGTGGCACATTCCACTGCTAAACAGGTGAAGACACATGGAAACTTCTACAGGACTCTGAGAAATGTTTATTGATAGAGGCTTTAAAACCTATTAGAAATTCAGAATCATGGATGTAGACATGTGTCGCTCTCTACGGAGTTACAATGGAAAAGGTGGTAGCTTTCGCTCATCTTTGGAGAGCCACACGGATGTAGACATTTGGCACATTCTTCTTCATCTAGTCACTCATCCCTAAGTCCACCATGGTCTTTTCTTGAAATAGTGAAGCTAAGGGAAGAGACTGTGGATATTGACACTTGGAGGCTTCTGACAAGCT